>CM044015.1:40168185-40183185 GCA_024085815.1 Flaveria linearis
TGTGATTAAGAGAACATCAGACCTTAAGACTCTTACTCTTACAGAGTTGTATGGTATCCTCAGTGCATTCCAGATGGAGATGAACATGCAAAACTCCTCTGGTAACTTGATGTGCTTCAAATTATACATATAAAACATATCAATTGCACATCAATTATTCTATAAACTCTTACTGAAAATGATGATTTGATACCTAAATCATTCATATTGTGTTTTCAGGCTTGGAAAAGACCAAGATGAACAAAAGGAGCATAAATAAGAAGAAAATGAAGAAAACCAAGTTTTGGAATTCAAGCATGGGGTCGTGCTTCATTTAGCACGCCCCCATGCCTTGCCTGAAACACACCCCCGTGCTAATTTAACACACCGCCGTGATTGGACATCCGACAGGACAAAAAGTACTGTTCCCCAAAAGCAGTCACGGGGCCGTGTTTGCCCCTTTCACGGGGCCGTGCCCCATTTGTCACGGGGTCGTGCCCGACAACTCCTGCACGTACGAGCCGACCAACTTTCGTAAGCATTGTACTATCACGGCCCTATCACGGGGCCGTGCCTTTTAGGCACGGGGCCGTGCTTAAAAACTCCAGAAAGCCTATAAATAGGACTTCATTTTCAACTTTGAAAAGAGCTTTTTGGGAGATGAAGTGCTGGTGTTCCCTCTCGGGAACCCAGCCTTTGGAGGTCCTTAGAAGGTTTTGGAGGTCCATTCAACACTTAGAAGAAGCTCGGGATCATTTAACATCATCCATAATGAATCACCGGTTTGATTGTTCTAATTTATCGATGATTTCATTACTATCTTCTATCTTTGTTGTTAGGTTCAAGCTCATTATGAGCTAAACTTCATTTGTTATCCTATTTAGTGAAAACTTATGTAATTTGTGATGAACTAATGGTGTGATAAATATTGTGTTAGTGTTATGGTGGTCTTGGGAAAACTTTCGATGGGTAGCACCTACATTTGAACGGGGGGGGGTTATAAGTTTATGGTTTGTAATTGTGATTGTCATACACGGTTGAAAAACGTATGATCAACTTTTATTCATAACAAACTATGGCTAATTAACTAGAGATGGTTATTAGAAATCATAAGACCTTAACTTTCTGATCATTTACGGGTTTCCTTTTATTAGTCTGAGAAATCTACAGTGATTGTTATGGTTTTCTAAAATTAATGGTATGTTAGAATAGAACTTGATCAACTCTCTTCTTACATTAAGTTATGTTTTCAGAAATCGTATGTCGAAAAGGACACAAAGATTTACCTACATCACTAGGGCCTTGACCTAAGCAGTAAATCTCAACCTGTGTTGGTCCTGGTCACTACGGAGCGGATAGACGAGAAATCGCGCCAGCTCATCTTTATAAACGTTAACACAATTACTTTATTCAATATCTTTAATCACACGACCAATTCATCATAGTTGCATAAGTGTAATCTAAATTAGGATAACAGCCTTACTTCACTGAAAGAATCACCAAAAGTCTGAATCTATCATTATCTATCTTTATTTATTGTTGTTTTGTTTAACTTATCATTTTCTAAATCAAAACTGATAGTCAATTATGAGGGTTGTTGAGTAGACTTAGTGTGTCCACGGATTGATACTCGGTTCTTACCAACACTATATTACCTCACGATAGGTACACTTGCCTTTTGTGTGTGTAGTTAGTATTAGTAATAACCATTTAAAACTGAATTTGTGCGAAAAACCTTTATCAAAATATATATACTATCCGTACGCATCAAGTTTTTGGCGCCGTTGCCGGGGACACATGGTAGTTTGAAAGGCAATCCAAATTTTTGACTATTTTATTTTACTTAAAAAAATTATAAAAAAATAAAAAAAGAAGAAGTCGATCCATATAATGCTATCAAGGTTGAAAACAATGAGGGACTAAGCTTCAAAGTTAATGGTCATCGGTTAATGGCCAAATCGATGTACCAACTAAGATTTTCTCGGAGGTGATAAACCTCCACCTCATTAAAAACTAAGTGTGGGGAAGGGTCTAGCCAAGGACCCGTAACCAAAACATGGCTCTATGTTACTTTCAGTCTGTTTATTTTTATTTTGTGTGCTTAGGACTTTAACTTTTTGCTTAAATAAATTGGTGATGTTTTAGATTAATCCTGATGTAATCTTTTGAGCTCATTCAAGGCGGCTATGGAAAAACGATCGCACGCATTTGACTCATCATTTTAGGGGAGTTTTCGTTTGCCTTTCTCTACTTAATATTTATTGTGAATCACATTGAGGACAATGTGAAGTTTAAGTGTGGGGAAGGGTATACATGCTTGATACTTTGCTTATAAACAGGTCCAAGTTATAATTAAATCTTTTGTAAAAAGTCACTCGAGTTTTAATGTTTGTGGCAACAACACAGGAAACATGAAACAATTTTTGATAAAACAAAATATAAATATACGTTTTCGAGAAATAAATAAGTAAATAAAGCAAACCCAAATAACCTTCAAAATGTTTTTTGTGATATCCTGAAAAGCAAAACGAGTTGGTAAAAATATTCAAACATGTAAAATGAAACACTTATACCCAATTCCATCCAATGTGTGAGCTTATTTTTGAGCCTTAAAAGCTTTTGCATTTATGCAATTTTGCTTTCATTACGGATATATTGAGGGTGCCTTATGTTGCATGTGAATTAGAACTTGTTTTAGGTATACATTTCAAAACCTTATAAGTATTTCTTGCATAAAAAGGATTTAGGCAATTAGGAAAAACCGACATTCGAGCCTCTACCATCTTCAAATATCCTTACCCAAACATTATCCCTAGTTAGCCCCGTTGAGCTTAAACGTTTTTCATTTTTAATCACCCAAACCATGAAGTCACTAAACCAAAAAGCCTTGAACAAAACCCTTTTTCGATAAAGACATATTTTGGCTTATTTCAAAAAAAAAGAAAAGAAAAAAAAAAGAAGAAAAAAAAAGAGAGAAGAAAAAAAAAAGGAAGAAGAAGAAAACTAGTTCCATCATTTTGTGGTATTTCAAGATATGTGTTAAAAAATGATATGAAAAATGCCCAACTTGTGGAGAACTGTTTTCATGAAGGAAAATGCAGCAAAAGCCAAACCGAATCCAAAAATTCGACATCCGAATCCGTTGGGTGCTTTTAGGCTCCGAGCCGAACGACCCTTAAAAAAGGATAGCTATGTATAACTTCGGGTTAAGGAGGAGGTGCAGTTTTTGAAAATGCAAATACGGTCTTGACAATCTGACCATAACGAGTCCTTGAGTTTGTATATCCCTTGCAGCTTGAGTATTGTATGGGGAAACCTTTTTTAATTTTTTGTTAGTTTATATCAATCAAATAAGCCAAGATCATGGTCTTTAGCATTTAGCCACTTTTTCCCCAAATAATCCATACCCTAAACCTAAGCCAAGTTACAACCTATCAATGACCTAATGATTTATGCAAGTAAATACCTAACATAGGTGGAGATTTGATCCCTTACCAAACATATGATTTCACACGTATTCATACTAGGCAATTGAGCGTATTAGTCATACTTAATCTTATGTATGATTCCATATATATAGCCGAGTGTGAGTGCACCTTGTGAGAAGTGTGAATTTTTACATGTTAAAAATATTTAGAAACCATTCTATTGCTTGAAAGGATATCATTCCACATGTGCGTAACTGTTTATATTTGGGTAAACCAAGTTTGCTTGTATAGTTCTCGAAAAAACATATTTATATCTTGAGTTATTTGGTTTTTGGTGGTGTTGCTATTTTGAGTGATTTTGCTTGAGGACAAGCAAAGTTTAAGTGTGGGGATATTTGATGTGCTTCAAATTATACATATAAAACATATCAATTGCACATCAATTATTCTATAAACTCTTACTGAAAATGATGATTTGATACCTAAATCATTCATATTGTGTTTTCAGGCTTGGAAAAGACCAAGATGAACAAAAGGAGCATAAATAAGAAGAAAATGAAGAAAACCAAGTTTTGGAATTCAAGCATGGGGTCGTGCTTCATTTAGCATGCCCCATGCCTTGCCTGAAACACACCCCCGTGCTAATTTAACACACCGCCGTGATTGGACATCTGACAGGACAAAAAGTACTGTTCCCCAAAAGCAGTCACGGGGCCATGCCCCAGGAGGCACGGGCCGTGTTTGCCCCTTTCATGGGGTCGTGCCCCATTTGTCACGGGGCCGTGCCCGACAACTCCTGCACGTACGAGCCGACCAACTTTCGTAAGCATTGTACTATCACGGGGCCGTGCCTTTTAGGCACGGGGCCGTGCTTAAACACTCCAGAAAGCCTATAAATAGGACTTCATTTTCAACTTTGAAAAGAGCTCTTTGGGAGGTGAAGTGCTGGTGTTCCCTCTCGGGAACCCAGCCTTTGGAGGTCCTTAGAAGGTTTTGGAGGTCCATTCAACACTTAGAAGAAGCTCGGGATCATTTAACATCATCCATAATGAATCACCGGTTTGATTGTTCTAATTTATCGATCATTTCATTACTATCTTCTATCTTTGTTGTTAGGTTCAAGCTCATTATGAGCTAAACTTCATTTGTTATCCTATTTAGTGAACACTTATGTAATTTGTGATGAACTAATGGTGTGATAAATATTGTGTTAATGTTATGGTGGTCTTGGGAAAACTTTCGATGGGTAGCACCTACATTTGAACGGGGGGGTTATAAGTTTATGGTTTGTAATTGTGATTGTCATACACGGTTGAAAAACGTATGATCAACTTTTATTCATAACAAACTATGGCTAATTAACTAGAGATGGTTATTAGAAATCATAAGACCTTAACTTTCTGATCATTAACGGGTTCCCTTTTATTAGTCTGAGAAATCTACAGTAATTGTTATGGTTTTCTAAAATTAATGGTATGTTAGAATAGAACTTGATCAACTCTCTTCTTACATTAAGTTATGTTTTCAGAAATCGTATGTCGAAAAGGACACAAAAGATTTACCTACATCACTAGGGCCTTGACCTAAGCAGTAAATCTCAACCTGTGTTGGTCCTGGTCACTACGGAGCGGATAGACGAGAAATCGCGCCAGCTCATCTTTATAAACGTTAACACAATTACTTTATTCAATATCTTTAATCACACCACCAATTCATCATAGTTGCATAAGTGTAATCTAAATTAGGATAACAGCCTTACTTCACTGAAAGAATCACCAAAAGTCTCAATCTATCTTATCTATCTTTATTTATTGTTATTTTTTTAACTTATCATTTTCTAAATCAAAACTGATAGTCAATTATGAGGGTGTTGAGTAGGCTTAGTGTGTCCACGGATTGATACTCGGTTCTTACCAACACTATATTACCTCACGATAGGTACACTTGCCTTTGTGTGTGTAGTTAGTATTAGTAATAACCATTTAAAACTGAATTTGTGCGAAAAACCTTTATCAAAATATATATACTATCCGCACGCATCATAACTCCAATAACCAACTGAGTTTAGCCCTTCATGTGGTTGAAAGGGAAAGCATAGAACCACAACATCAGTTGCTATGCTACCCTGACAACTCATAAAATGGACCTTACATTACTCTACCTGAGACTCTAAGGTCTCAACAGGTTCAACATAACTCCTTTCAGGATAGTTGTGCCTTTGTCTCTAGAAGTGGACACTCTGGTGATTTTCAATATTGCTTTGATGACCTTGAGTGCTTCAGTCCAGATGATGTAGAGTATATGGACATTGTCCAACAGATGGCTCTTTTAACTTACAGAGCGAAAAAGTTCTTCAAGAGAACTGGAGGGCAATTCCCTCAAAACCCTGTCAACAGCAAGTTTGGGTTTGACAAGACCAAGGCAAGGTGCTACAACTGCAACCAACTGGGTCACTTTGCTGGGGAATGCAAGGCTCCCAAGAACAACCCGGGAACCCCACAGGCCTTCACACATCCCTCAACCTCGAAGTCCGAAGAAAAGACAAAGGAAACAGCTGCAATAGCTCAAGATGTTGACTGGAGCTTCATGGTACAGGATGTGACTCCTGCTCAAGCACTCATGGCCGAAACAAATGATACCCAGGTATATGAACATCTTTGCACTCCAGCCTGTATTGCTAAAGTTAAACTTTACAAGGATTACAATATGGAAATCAGATCTGATGTTGAGTCTTTAAATATCTTAAAATCTGACTTTAAAAGAGCTGAATCTGACTATCAAAAGAAAATTGATGAGTTAGAAAAAACTGTGTCTCTTTTAAAACATGAACAAACCAACTATAAGACTCAAATCAAAGATCTGATATCCAAGCTGTCTGAAGCTCAAGCCCAGCTTGTCACTGCTGAGGCTCAGGCCAGGAAGCAAGCTATTGCTAAGCAAAACTTCCAATCTATTCTTGCATAATTCTCCCATTCCAAAATTTTTTATCAAAACCAAGGAGGGTTGGAAACCAATGAAATCGCTCCACCACACTCTTATGAGTCTATTAGACAACCTAGATGTGGTACTAAGGAGCAAGAGGTTCCAACTGCTGACCCTTCTTCACTAGAATTGAAGGAGGATGCAACAATAGTGGCCACCACAGGGAAGAAATAGGTAAATGCACCTATCTCATCCTGTGAAGATCAAATCCTAACCACCAAGGCAAGAAGAAGCAGAGCTAAAGTTGGTAGAAAGACTGCCAAGAAGGTTGCTGAGTCTAAGCTAAAGATCGACCCAAAGCAAAAAGGTGTCTTCGTCTCAGCTGGATTTCAAGTGTTAGGTACCTCTGAGTCAGGAAAGGAGTGTAATACCAGCACTCCTGTCTTATCAAAGGATCAGAAGTTGAAAAGAAAAGTTGCTGATAAAGAAAAGAAGCCCAAGAAACAGCAACCTCTAAATTCCCAAAAGACTAACATCGCATGCATAATGTGTGGTCTGCACAACCACATGGCAAAAGATTGTTACTACAATCCAACAAGCACACATTATGCAAATAATGTTAGAAAAGAAGGAGTCAGGGAAGGTTTCACATTTGGACCATTTTAAACGGTCCAAGTGATGAAAAAGGGAAAGTTGGTCTCGGAAGCCAAGTTGCTTTCGGAAGAAAGTACTTCTTCCGAAGGGAAAATGGCTTCGGAAGCCATAGCTTCAAAGGTTCGGAAGAACAAGAAAGCTTCCTGAAACCAACCCAGAAGAAGACTACTTCGGAAGAAAAGGTGGTGAAGGCTTCTTCCGAAAAGAAATAAGCTTCGGAAGAAGTCCATGCTGCAATAGCCTCAACAAGCTCATCCTCAAAGATCAACGAAGGGATGGATTGGAAGATCAAGGAAGATGTTGCAGCCCAAACCTCTTCTTCAACGACCTCTATTGAACCCCAATGCATATCTTTTGGTTCAATCATGTCATCATCTTTGGAAGAGCCCAAGACCAGCAAGGCTTGGGCTTCCAAACAAAACTAACAATCTCATCGTATGTGCAGGGACATCCATTTGACAAGAACAACAATGTCTGGATTTAGATAGTGGATGCTCCAGGAACATGACAGGGAACAGATCTCTCCTTCAACAATTCCAGAACTATGATGGAGGGCCTGTCCAATTTGGAGGTGAGACCGAAGGATATTTTCTTGCAGAGGAAGTATATCCAATGGTAGATTAAACATTGACATAGTCCACTTTGTCAAACAGCTTGAACACAATCTGTTAAGTGTTTCTCAATTCTGTGACCAAAAGCATCAAATGCTTTTCACAGAACATGAGTGCATTATCCTCAAACTAGGGATGATAATTCCTCCAGAATTGGTGCTTCTTAGATCTCCCAGGAAAGGGGATATGTACAAGCTAGATATGAACAATGCTTCTCCTATGGGTGAAGTATCATGTTTTCTTTCCAAAGCTGATAGTGATGAATCAACACTATGGCATAAACATATGTGTCATGTAAATTTTAAGACAATGAATAAATTGGCTAAAAATAACTTGGTACATGGTTTGCCTAAAAAGGAGTTTTTCTGCAAAGATAATGTGTTGCCTGCCTGAAAGGGAAACAACACAGGACATCTCACAAATCCAAATGTGTTAATTCAATCACTACTCCATTACACTTATTGCACATGGATCTCTTTGGTCCCACAAGTATAATGAGCATTGGAAGTTAATCATACTGTCTTGTGATAGTTGATGATTTTACAAGATTCACATGGGTATTCTTTTTAAGAACTAAAGATGAAGCAGCTGAAACTTTGAAATCTTTTATTCTTAAAATAGAAAATCAAATTGATCATAAGGTTAAAATTATTAAAAGTGATCAAGGGACTGAGTTTAAGAACTTTGTTCTTGACTCATTCTGTGACTCAAAAGGGATTGCCAGACAATATAGTGCTCCCAGAACTCCTCAACAAAACGGTGTTGCTGAGAGGAGGAACGGGACACTTATTGAGGCTGCTCGAACCATGTTAGCTGATTCAAAACTACCTTTAACATTCTGGGCAGAGGCAGTCAGCACTGTATGTTATGTGCAGAGCAGAGTTCTTGTAGTTAAGCCCCATGGAAAAACCCCTTATGAGTTATGGAACAAGAGACCACCGTTCATTGGTTTTCTAAGGTCCTTTGGCAGCAGGTGTACCATACTTAACACAAAAGACAACTTAGCAAAATTTACTGAAAAGTCAGATGATGCTATCTTTGTTGGATACTCTTCTAGCTCCAAAGCTTATAGAGTGTACAACATTAAGAATCAACAATTTAGGAGTCATCCAATATAGTTGTTAATGAGCACATACCTTGTGTTAGGGGGAATGGACCTGATTATATCTTTGACTTAGAATTGTTTCCAAACTATTCTAAACCATCTTGTGAGAATGTTTCAGCTGGAACAGGTGCTCAAGGTGATGCTGATGCTGATGCAAATCAACTATTTGAGCTACCCAGACCTCTTCCAAATTCTCCAAGAGCTGAAAGACAACAAGCTTCAACCATTCACAGATCAGATAGTGTAACTATCTCAAGAAATAGTGAAGCTTCAACAAGTGAATCACTTGATGAACCTCAAAACTCATCAGGTGATCCAGTACAACACCAGGTTGAAGGAAGTAGTATTTTGAAGGAACATGCAACTGTTAATACTACTTCACAGCCAACCATTGATGATGTTTCTCAGTCATTCAATCAGTGCTCATTAAATGACTTTGAAACAGCAGCTGGATAGTGTGTTCTAGTTCCTTGATCAGAATATGTCCAACCTGGACCTATCTCTGCAACTGGAAGTGATTCCTCATCTTAGGATTCACAACACTCATCCAACTGAGAACATCGTAGGGGATGTCTCTAAAGGTGTGAGAACATGAGGACAGACACATCATAGGAATGTCTGTTTGTACTCATGTTTGCTATCCCAGATGGAACCCAAGAAGGTAGAAGATGCCTTGAAAGATAGTAGTTGGATTGAATCGATGCAAGAGGAGCTGCTTCAATTTAGAAGACAAAAGGTCTGGAATTTATGCCCACTACCATCTGGTCAAGTACCCATAGGCACTAAATGGGTTTTCAGAAACAAGAAAGATGATAGAGGCTTGATTATCAAGAACAAAGCTAGATTAGTAGTTCAAGGATACACCCAAGAGGAAGGAATTGATTATACTGATGTCTTTGCACCGGTTGCAAGACTTGAGGCAGTTAGGATCTTCCTTGCTTATGCGGCATCCAAGAACTTTACTGTCTACCAACTTGACGTCAAGTGTGCTTTTCTATATGGGGATATAGATAGGGAAATCTATGTATGCAAGCCTCCAGGATTGAAGACCCACAGCATCCCAACTATGTGTGCAAGCTGGACAAAGCTCTATATGGGCTGCACCAAGCACCTAGGCTGTGGTATGAGACTCTATCTCAATTTCTTCTGAAAAGTGGCTACACTAGAGGTACCATTGACAAGACTCTCTTCATTAGAAAGTCTGGAAAGGATATTTTGCTTGTCCAAGTCTATGTTGATGACATCATATTTGGTTCCTCAAATGACCAAATGTGCAAAGACTTTGAAAGCATTATGAAAAAGAAGTTTGAAATGAGTTCCATGGGAAGAATGGACTTCTTCCTTGGAATTCAGGTGAAGCAATTGAAGGAAGGATTCTTCATCAATCAATCCAAGTATGTCAATGACATCTTAGAAAGATTTGAGATGAAGGACTGTAAGCCAGCCAAGACACCCATACCCATAAACCATAATCTGTGCCCTGACCTTGAGGGGGAGGATACTGATCAACATCAGTATAGAGCAATTATTGGATCTCTGATGTACCTTACTGCTAGTAGACCTGATATCATGTTTGCTACTTGCATTTGTGCAAGATATCAGGCTGCTCCAAAGGTGTCTCACCTAGCTGCTGTAAAAAGAATTCTCAGATACCTCAAAGGAGCACCTAAACTAGGTTTCTGGTATCCAAGAAATAGTGATTTCAATCTCTATGGATACTCTGACAGTGACTATGGTGGCTGCAACATTGATAAGAAATCAATATCAGGAGGATGTCAATTTCTTGGTGGAAGGATCATCTCATGGCAATGCAAGAAAACAAGAAACAATGTGTATCTACATCAACTGCTGAAGCTGAGTATATGTTGCTGCTAGCTGCTGTGCTCAGCTACTGTGGATTCAGAACCAGATGTTAGATTATAGATTCAACTTCATGAGCACTCCTATCCATATTGACAAAACAGTGCTATCTCCATCACTGAAAATCCAGTGAAGCACTCCAAAACAAAGCACATTGATATCAGGTATCATTTCATTAGAGATATTCATGAGAAAAATCTGATCAAACTAATCAAAGTTGACTCAAATGAACAATATGCTGATTTGTTCACCAAAGCTTTTGATGAACAAAGGTTTAAATATCTCATATCAGCTATTGGGATGATAAACATTGATTAAACTACCTCTTTTGAAAGCTTTTTAATGTGTAATGTCTTGTGTCAATACAATTTAAGCCCTGTTACAAAAGATCTCTTTAAAATATTCCCAGTGTAGATTTCTTCCGAAGAGGAATTAACTCTCGGAAGATATTCCTTAATCTCTTCCGAAGTCAAATTCCTCCATGGAAATTTTCTTCTCAGAAGAGTTTTTAGTCTCGGAAGAAGGGATTGATTTCATATCAGATCTACTTCTGAAGCTTATAAAACTCTTCATTCAAGAAAACAATTCTTATCTTCGGAAGCAATGCTTTGCTTCGGAAGAAAGAGTTACCTTCCGAAGACAAGTTACCTTCGGAAATGTTTTACACTCGAAAAGAGAGTTTTTACTGTGTAACGGATATCTTTTTGGGCCCCACTCTGTAAAAGGTAAAGATTTTGCTAATAATTGTCAGATTATTTAAACTTATCCACTGCCGCCATTGTCATTTCATAACCGCAAACCATCATAACTGCCGAAAACCACCATAACCCCACAGTTACTCCCCACAGTCACCCCTACTGTTTAAATAATCCAGACCTGTTTAACTGTTACCATTTTACTGCCCTAAAAGTTTCATCGCTTCCAATTCACCCAAGTTCAAACTGATCTTCATTCACCTTCCACAATGGCGCTAAAACCTCAGCACAACCAAGTCGCACTACTTGATTCTTCAAGAGATGCTGACTTCTCTGAAATCATCACCTTTCTCTCTGAATCAACCTACCTCACAGCCCTTACCGTTAACCCCACTGTTTACTCAAACCAAAATGGCAGAATTTTAAGGAAATGGTCGAGCAGAAACCCGAATGGGGTTCGTATACTGAGGACCAACATTTGTGGACAGGAGTTGATCATTACCGAACAACTCATCAGGGAGCATCTACAGCTCCAGGATGAAGGAGCTCCTACTGAGTTTCCCAAGGACGACTTAGACAGCACTTACACTCTAATGGGATATGGAGGAGATGTAAGCAGGTCAACTGTGTACAAGTTCAACTTCTCCTACAACTGGAAGTTTCTCTGCACATTGTTCTCCACTGTCTGTCTAATAAGTCAGGGGGATGGGATCAAATTCCCTATGAACTAGGATGCTTAGTTCATGGGTTGGTGAGAGGCCTGCGCTTCAACTACTCAAGGTTTGTCCTGACTAACCTCATAGGGAATCTTCAAAGGGAACATTCTTCATATACCCTAGATTCCTTCAGCACATCATCAACTATGAGTTGGACTAGAGTCAGCTTGTCTGTGCAGCTGCTCTGACTGTCCCTCACATGAGGCCTGCCATCTTCAAGACCCTGAAGAAGGTGTCCACCAACTTCACTGGAAGACACACTGATCTACTTCCAGGTATGATTGAGCGCATAGCTCCTGGTGACATCCCTGTTAACCCCATAGGTGATGAACCCACACCAGCAACCTTCACTACAAATCTCACTTTACCTAAACGACCCTTTCAATCTACTCTGATTGAACAAGCTCCTCCTGTTCAATACAAAAGGACTAGAGTGGAACAATGGGCTCCCACTCAGTCCGAGGTCATATCATCCTTCACTTTTGACCGCAATTTGGGATTTGAGCTTCCTCAGTCTCAAACCCAAGAGCCCGACACCAAAGCCTTTAGCCCACAGGGTGAGTCGCTCTCTAACAGTGGTGACATCAATCAGACTGAGTCTACGGCAACTTTGCCCATTGATGTCTCTGAAGAGATGACTTTGAGCAAAGGTATCCAGGGTGCCAAGAAGCCACATCTGGTGGTGAGACTGAACATACTAGGTATGTTATCTCATCTCCCGTGATTCTTCACATAAAGATGAGGAAAGTATGCAACTCACCATTCAGTACTTGATCTCCAAGGTCTCAAACCATGAATCTAAGGTTAGGATCTTAGAGAACAGGTCAGCCACTCAGCAACTTGAGATTGACAATCTCAAGGCTCAACTAGCTGAGACACAGACAGAGAGGTCTGTTAGGCATGTACCAGTTCAAGTCTCATTGACTTCTTCCTCTAGCTCATCTAGCTCTCAAGATGATGCTACCAAAAAGGGGGAGAATGTTCAGAGACAAACACAGAAGGAACCACTGGTCCAAGCTTCAACTTCAACTTCCTACATCACCTCTATGCCCAAGTCATCCCAATTTATCCTTCAGATTGACTCACAGACGATTAAGGATCTCTACAGACTTTCATCAAGTTTGTATGGAGATCCTCCATTGATCAGCCAAGCCTTGATCCTACACTGATCTACTTTGGAGCTGAAGAGCTTCAAAGAATCACTGCACCTTCTACCACTGTGGAAGAAGTTGGTCAACCTAAGGTCCACATGGAACCTAAGATTCACTTCAAATGGGAAATGAGGACTGATGGCCCAGCAACTGAAACAATTAGGACAGAAGGTGTATCTCCTTCAACTTCTGAAGCTACAAGGAAATCTTCGGAAGAACCAGCTAAAGCCTCGGAAGAACAAGCTGAATCTTCCGAAGCTGAAATGGAAGCTGTGAAAGGACTGTTCTAGATGTCTGAGGATCTAATCATCACAGATGCAATTCTTGAAATGGCATCTGAGGTGAATAGTGAGGAGTCACTCAAACCTGCTCCATCCCAAACACCATCTGAGCCTCTCTCTCAATCTGAACCCTCTATCCAAGAACCACCACAGTCAATCTCTTCAAAAGACAAAGGAAAAAGGAAGATGACTGTGGAAGAGCTTCAAGAAGAGGAAAGGATTGAGAAGCTAAAGAAGAAAGGTAGATTCCCTGTTGAGAAGCTGCTAGCTGCTAGTTCAAAGGCAGCTGCAGCCAATCAGGAGGCAATCAACAACAAGAAAGAGAGAACTCATTGATCACCTCATCAACTTAGGAGCTGCAAATGAAAAAGTACTCCTGCTACCACTAGAGGAGTTGGTGACTTTGGAGACGACAACCATGCTTAAACAAGAAGAAGAAGCCAGGTTGGACTTAGAGAGGGAAGAGGAGGAACAGAGGAAAGCTGCCTTGCAGCTAAGGGAAGCTAGGATAAAATTCCTACTTTCCAGAGGCTTCAACCTTCAAGAACTTTCTCCACATGATAATGATAAGATCCTCTGGCTCCACAACAAAGAGCAGGATCAAATGGAGAAAGAAAGGAAGAAGGCTGCAAGGGAAAAGAGCAAAGAGAAGAAGAAGAAGAAGAAGAGCAAGGATCTCTGTAACCAAGAAGCTTAGTGACAAAGCCTGGATGAAAGACTATCTCCGGGCTCATGGCTTCTCTGGTAGGCAGGTGGGTCCTATGTCTGAAATGACACTCCAGCGGATTGTCAGTGAAATCGAAGCTGATATCTGTTTGGGAAAGAAGAGAGAGATGTACAGAAGGGGACAAAGAGCGATCTTCACCCCAACCACTCAACCACAACCACACCAACCACAACCAACACCAGAAGAACCAATCCCATTCTCCTTCCCCATCAAACTGATCCCTCAGATGAACCCTTCACCCCTGAACCTATAACTCTACCCATAACCACTTCATCACCCCAACCACCTAAACTTCCTATCCTTCAACCAAAATACTTCCCAGAACCTCTAAACCACAACCTACACACCTCCATCCAAACATCCCGTCAGCCTTCTCAACCTCTCTTTCTTAATGAATTCATGGCAATCAAGACCAAGCTCATAAACTGTACAACCTTGAGCGAGATCTCATGTGAAGAGGACTCTGTCAACATCACCTATGTTGATGGATCTTCATGTTCCTTCACAAGAAATCAATTTCTTGACTTTCCTAGAGGAACATTGGACCAGGCTGTAAGACTTCTAGGCGTCAACTCGGATTCATTAAATGATGAAGAGAAGAAACTTAGAAGAAAACTGGTGACTCTGCTGGATATAAGGAAAGAGGACAAGATTCCTAGCCAGTCTCTTGTGCCTAAAGAAGATAATCCAGTGGAGGTTTGATGAAACTTCTCATACATTATTATGGAAAGAGAAAGTGGAGAAGTCAACAGACTTAATGCAACTCTCTGCTACACTCCAGCAGATTTGACATTGCTGAGTTAGCAGAGAAGCCATTTTCCAACCTCTAACTCTGAAGCTGCTGCAGTCATTAGAAATCATATCAGTAGTC
>CM044015.1:40188185-40253185 GCA_024085815.1 Flaveria linearis
GTAATTCAACAAAATAGTTTTTTAAACTTGTCTTTCATTGGTTCTATCATTTCTCTAAACATATTATTTTTATTTTAAAAATTTTTAAAATTCAAAGCCATAATATGTAATTCTTGAATCACTGAATAATTAGTGGGATAATAAACTCCCGATAATTTTATAGTTGAGTTTTTAAACACGTCAAGAAATTCGGATAGACGTTGAATATTTTTCCAACCCGCATACGAAAATGGTCGGCTTCGCTATTATCCGAAAGACTACCATGAAAATCTCTTAAGTGCCTTTTTGTTTTAAGGCACAATTAAATATGTGACAAGTCGAATTCCACCTAGTAGATACATATCAATTAGGACCTAAAAATATAGATTCCATATCCTTACAAAGTTGTTTATAATCATTATATCTTTTTCTACTTTTTTTAAAAAACGTTATGTAACATAAATGGAAAGGCTTTTATAAAGTTATCAACAAATTCCACGGATAGCCCGTCTTGCACTATTAAATTTACAATATGTGCAACACAAGGAGTATGGAAAAAATCGCCGTTGGCAATCGGAAGTTATTTTAATTTTATTTTTTCAATTGCGGTTGTATTGTTGGAGACGTTATCAAATGCAATTGAAAAAAGTTTGTTTTGTAAATTAAAAAGTAGTTATTACATTATCCAAAAAGTAAACAAAAAATTCTTCGGTGTGTGGATACGGAAAAAGTTCAAATGTAATCGTACGTTTCATCATTTGTCATGAATTGGGATCTACCCAATGAGTGGTGATGCAAAGGTACGATTCGGGTAACCCGAGTGGAGCCGACCAAACGTCAATAGTTAAGTTTACACTTGTATTTAACTTCTAAAAAAATACAAATAAATAATTTTTTGCTTGTTTCCATAATTTTAAATAATAACGTATAAGTTTAGTATGATTTAAGTGGGTGTAACGAGGTTGAAACGTCTCTCAAATCAAGTTGGTCAAACGAGGATTGTCGAAGTGACTAAAATGCAAAGCTTCTTGAATCACGAACTTCTATTCGATCTCGAACCGTATTAACATCGTAATTAAAGATTCCACCGTCTCCACCAAATTGTGTTTGTTGCGAATCTGGATTACTTTTCAACGACTTACAAAACTTCTTGTTAATGTGTTTGCTTAAAGTCGTGTTTGAATCTTTAGCAAGTAAAGTTTCACAAAACTTGCAACGAGCCTTTACAAACCCGTCACTCAACTCAACCCAACCATATCCCAATTGCACCAAACATCCATGTTATGATTGTGTGCAATAACACGAACGACGGTTGGAGCATTAGACGAACCTTGATCAACGGAAGATTGTGAGTGAGCCATATAAAGATTGAAGAGAGTGAGAGTGCAAAACGAGAGAGTGAAAGTATAAAACGAGAGTAAACAAGAGTATTTTTTGTGTTTTTTGCGTATATTTTTACGTTTGGAACTTAGGTATTCAACCATATTTAAGCCACACCTATTTCTACTAACCTAAAAGGCAAAAAAGACCAAAAAAGGGTCAAAAACTAAGGTAACGGCTAGTTTTTTAAAAAAGCAAAAAAAAACGGTAATAACCGGGTAGTACCCTGGTACAATCGGGCTGGGTACGGGTCAGGTCCGAGTCCGAATCCAGGTCCGGGTCGGGTACGGGAAATTTTTCAAAAGCTACACTACGGGTTTTTGGGTCCTACCCATACCCGGGTCCGGGTCGGGTTCGTACCCGGTACAATGCCCACCTCTATTTTACGGTGTTTAAAGTCAGATCTTCGAATTTTGGATAGTAGAAATCACTATCTATATCCGAATCCGAAATTTCCGATATCCAAAATTCGTATACCTGAAATTTCGGAAACGGATAAAGATAGTGATTCAGATATCCAGAATTCATTTTTTATTTTTTTAAAATTTTTTCTACAATAATTAGATATATGCTATTATACAAATGATATATAAAGCCAATTCATATCACAAAAGTCCCAATATACTCTAATTAGTCTCAACTTAAATTAAAAAATAAAAAAATAAAAACAAAATAAAAAAAATATTTTTTAGTTTTCGGATAATTGTTTGTTTTAATTTATAAGAAATCATAATAGGCCATAGCAAGTCATTTAGGTGATAATGACACTTGTTAAATGATAAGTCAATGGATCTTTTCATGTGTTAGTCTGTTGCTATACCATATAACAAGCCATACTATAACAGTATAAGTTATTTTAATGCATTGTTTACCATATGACAAGACACATTAGGTCATAACAAGTCGTTTAGTTGCCAATGAACACATGTTAGATGATAAATCCACTAATGCTTTAATGGGCCTTACCATATGTTGGTGACTTGGCATACTTTACTTTTTACCCTATAACAACTAACTTCAGGTCAAAACAAGATAGTAAGTTGCCAATGGCATATGTTAGGTAATAAGCCCATCATTGTGCCATAATAAGTGTTATGTTTCTTTATCATCTATCTATTAACTCTAATGAATTAACTCGAATCCGAGCAAAACTTTTTAGGCCGGTTGTATACATATTTTTTTTCAGACATGAGCATTTTCTTAACCCGTAAACAACGCTTCTAAAAATACACATGAATATAAACGACTTAACATATAGGGAACTTTAAATAAGAAATACTAGTAATAGATCAATTGTGTGGAAATTATCTCCATATTTTTGTTTTGCTCCATAACCTCAAATTGTGAGAAATGAGCTTTTAAAATATTTTTAGGTGGATTCTTTCGTATTGTTTTATTTCTATTACTATTAATCCACTATGTCGGTGGATTTTTTGATTGTTTTTTAGTTTTTGATTTTTTTGTATATTATATATTATATATATGTCGGTGGGGTTTTTTTATTTTTATTTTTTTATATTATATATTATATATAGCAAAATTGAGACATGCAAGGGCATCTAGCTTGCTGGATTGTAAGCTCTTTCCTATACATATGACCCTGGTTCGAGTCTAACATTCACTATACTTTACATGGTTTCTTAATTAACTCATATTTTAGTTTCTCATATAATAGTAGTAGTAGTTCAAATTATATCTATCTTAAAAAACTTTATTTTATAATATTACGTGTTTATTTTTATGTGTAAATTTTGTTTGCAACGAGTTGGGTCAAATATTATAATTTTATTTCGTTCGTATAAATTCGAGTTACTCTATGTTTTGATGTAAATTTTGCTAGGAAATGTGTTAGAGCGAATGTAATCTATGCTTTATCATGTCGCCTATGTCTTTCCCGCACTTGCTTATTTTGATGTACATTTTGAGTTGTTATGCGTTTTAACATAAATTGTGTTTGAAATATAGTCGATTTAAATAAAATATGTTTTTATTTGATGGTACAAATTCGTGTTACTCCATGTTTTACGTAAATTTAGTTTGAAAACAAGTTGAGTCGATTATATTTTATACACGTTCGCCGTCACAGCAACGCGCGGCGAGTTAAATCACTAGTTATTCTTATATTAATAGAAATGTTTTTTTTCTTTAACCTATATTTGTGGACCTAATATGATTGCCTAATACTCTTTAAACCTCAAGTTTTAGCAACGACGTTCATATTGTATTTTTCTTTTAAAAGAAGATAGAATTTAGTTAACAATAAAATATAAGAAACAAAAAACATACAACTACGTAAAACCTTACCAAGACATGCTCCCATATTTTATCTTTATGTTGTATCTTCTTTCATGAAGTATCGATGAATGATGCATACTTATGATTACAAGCTATAGTACCCATAAATCGAGAGAATTTTCCAACTACACCCTTTTCCTTTGTAATCGGTCCCCGTGGGTTGTCTAAATCCATTACATATAATGACGTCTCGATTATTAACTTTTCGAGTGTGCACAAGATACAATATTGTTGGTCCTCTTTTGTTGGTTTTAGATTTAAACTCTAAGTATACATCAAAAATTAATATATATGTATATAAATGCACATATAACCAATAACAAACCAAAAACATGATATAATAAGTTAAGCTAAGTAATTACTTTTTCTAATTCCATGATGTAATTGATCTTAAACTAGTGTGTCGTCCTTGTCTTTCAAATTGTCATGGCTATCATCTCGTTTTATATCATCTTCATTGCTTGCAAATGCAATAACATCCATGTCGTCATATTCATTATCTTGGTCAACATAACCTTGTCATTATTAAATACAACATCATAAGTAATTACAAATTACATAAAGTAAATAAATACAAAAATAGCATAATAAACTAGTGTGCTTGACCCTGCTGGAATATCCAGATCATGATAGGTTTACTTAACCCATTTCTAAGCTTTTTCAACATATAATCACACTATATGACCATTACATCTTTTTAAACTTTTATATAAACTAAAAATAAACTTATTAACATGATTTGTAATATCGTTTATTCCAAAACCATTTCTATTACAAGACTATATCTTAACTGGGTCAAAAGTTCATACATGTAAAAGAGAATTTTAGTTATCATTTTGCAATGGGTCAAGGTTACCATTTAATAAAGCTTATATATCATTGTTATGCATTCATTAAAACATTATCTTCCTAACACATAATCCACTATTTCTTAAGATACAAAACATCAAAAAAGAAACCTACCTGGTTAAACTTAATATACTTGTTCTAATTATAGTTTTAAAGAGATTGAAGAGAACTTAGATGGATGATTTTTTTCCCATTCTAATGGATACTCAAAAGAATTTCATGTTAGATATAAAACCTTAACTTCACAAAAGTTATGTCAAATAATCAACTATTATAATCAACAACTATTTATAAGAAATCAAATAGAATTTAGAGTAACCACCATTCTAAATTCTATTAAACAAGTAATAGTGAAGGAATCCACCTTTCTTTGTACCATGAGAAAATTAGTATAAACATAATATTTGTAACTTGTTGGAGACATACTTCTAGATTCTTATGAGTTCTAGTGTAACATAATAGTATTTCAAATTAACATGCTTGGATGAAATGTGAAAGTTACACAACATAAGTACCTTGAGATTTCATGATTTATCCTTTAATCCCATCATACTCCAAACCTGCTGGTTTCATATCTACTTCATTAACATCTAAAAGCATATTAATGTAAATTAGTATGACAAGTAGTTATATGGCTGACTTGTTATTACTTAATAATTAAATGAACTTTAAGATCACGAAAACAATACTGTGAAATATTTCATCATCATGGTCATCATTCTAATCAACAAGAACAAACATTTCTTTGAATAGTGTTTAATAAAGTAAGATTCACCAAATTTTGTTTGAATACAACCCTTTACTTTGTTTCTTTATTACTTGAAATTAATTCACCCATGGTAAGTGTTTATTTTGAATGATTCTATCTTATTGCATTTGAAACCAAGACCTTTGAAGCGATCACTCGACGTTGCTGTCACACCCTCAAAATCCACATGCAGAGTTTTACCGCAAGGCGTGTCAACAAACCAGGATCACAGTCAATAGTTACTCAGAACGACTCTATGTACCATGTTTAATATAAACCAAACCAGAGTTCAAATTTTAAAACCATACGGAAGCATTTTGTAAAGTTAAACAACCTAAAATACTGAAATGCATAAATGGCAAAACATGCGCCAACCAACTGTTTAAAAACCCAAAATGTAAAGACAAGCAAATGTGTTTATAGTTTATGTCTTAGAATGCATGCTCGACCCGTGCTGTGCTCCTATTGGCAAGCTGAGTTATCGACCTGAGAATATCATACTAAAATGTCAACACAATGGTTGGTGAGTTCAAGAGTTTGCGTTTAAACATAAACAGTTTAACAGTTGTGATATATATAAGCAGTGTATTGTAACAGATAGCCAGTCTATTAACAATAAATATTAATTCATAGTGATTTCGCAATTGAAGCTGACTGTGATAGTTTTTACCTCCTGTCACGACTTACCATGTCGTGACAAATGTTCATAGGACAAATTGCACCCAGTTGACCTCGAGTCACACAGGTGGGGCTCGTCAGACCCAGTAGTACTACCCAAATTTCCCCGCTATTCAATATTAACAATTCGAAAGTGTGAGGACTTTTCCATGGTAAACCGCACTATATTAATATTATACACAACTTAAATACAATAAGCGTTTGTGAAATTACCAGTATGCTATCTCCCCCAAAAGAGATTAAATAAATAGTGGGGCATGAACCCACCTGATACGCGTATTGAGTACTTAGAGTTTACTTGAAAGAAAGAGTGGACAGTCAACCCTCAGAGGTTACCTAGATCATGTAAGTACATGAGTATGTGTAAATAGAGAATATGTAAAACCCTAAGTGCACTACAACCAAAGACTCAAGGTTTTAGAAGGATAGACATGTTTAACCATTTGACCCGTCTGACCCGTTGGTGACATTATGTGTTGTAAACCATTTAAACAGACATGAGCATATATCATACATGGTTAACATTTCAATGGATCACATATGGTGCTACATTCCCAATGCATTGCTTAGATCATCATACTATGTAAATATCATACAAGTTATGTAAGTCCTTAACAACTAGCATGCTCAGTGTATCCATAACACAACTAGTGCATCATATAAAGGTCAAATCATGCATAACCTACTCATATGACCTATAACTATGAATTATCATACACAGGCCAAAACAGATAATTTACCAATTAATCATCCATACTAGCCACAACACATTCAACATGTCCATTACATTCAACATACATCAAGATGATCAATTTACAGTCCTAAACATGATGCCCTAGTTACTAATCAACATTCAATACCATACATGATCATCAAGGTTCATCAATCCCACAAGATCAACTAAGCATTCATACAACTCCAATAACACATTCTAACACATTAGATATCCACAATAAACACTCTAGCATGATCCTATCATCAAGAACATGTCCAAACCATCATATCCCAGGTTCATCCAAAATAAAGTTTCCCTTTTGGGAAAGTACATCCCAAAATCTACTAAACATCCAATGTATACATAATTCATTAATAATATACTATTTCAAGTTCATAACAACATCTAAACATGATCAACAACATCCACACATCATAATTCATCAATCTCATATCTAAAAAGTTACTACTTTGGAAATCTATGAACTACATTATCTATTCTTGGTTTTCTAGCATACATATCATCAATCTAGTCTACATATGTCATCCTAAACACATCAACAACATCACTACATCACCAAATCATCATATCATACAAATAAAGTTACTATTATTAGTAACCTATGAACAAAACCTTCAATTAACCAATTTCTTGCAAGATCAAGGTATTCTAGCATTCATACTATCTAATTAACATCATAACATCATCAAACAAACATCAATTTCATACTAACATCATCAATTTCGAATTAAGGTTTGTCTAGAATCAAAGTTCATGATCCATCCATTAAAAACGTATCATTCACGCATAATCAACGTTAAACAACATGTATACAACCTAACTAACATATTAACATCACCAATTGATCAAAATTCAGCACCATGAACCCCTAATTCACAGCTAGGGTTTCGGCTATATCAAAATACATGAAAAACCCATAAAAATCTAACCTTTAAACTTGAGATGGTTTGTAATTGATGTTTCCAACGTATTATATTGCTTGTAATCAAAACCAACCTCCTAATGCTTGTTCTTGGCTGAAATTGAAGTGTGTGTGTGTGTGTGGGATGGAAATCGCGGCCGCAAGGGTGGGGATTAGGGTTGGGTTTGTTTTATTTAATTTAATTTACAAGAATTACCCTTTAAACCCTTGTGTTTTGTATTTTTATAAAATTTAAGCTTTTAAACTCCTTGTAAAGTGTTTTTAACTTAATAATATGAACATATAAATTAATGATAACCATTATATATTTTATTTTTATGAAAACACAAGACATACGAATTAATACGCACGTTTTCACGTTACGCGATCAATTTCCTAATTAGTATTTAAAACACACCATACACGTAAGCATAATACCATAATCACATAACCAGTTAAATTATCATTAATTTAATATTATTAAATATTATTAGGTCACCAACGTTAAACGACAACTAGTGTGTGCTCACGACACGTGTATGCAAGACTTAACGGAACTAATGGAGTTTGGTAACGGAAAATTACCGGATGTCAAAGTTGCTTTGTCAAATTAGCATTTTATTCATGGACAGTAGTGCAATATATCGTGGTCGATGCTGCTATAACAAATATCATTTTCATTAGAACATAAATATATAGAGAAAATATTCACAGATAATCATATTACCTTTTTGGTTACTTCAACACTTGTAGCAACCTCTGGATAAGGGGCTGTTTGGTAGTATCTGAATGATTAAGTGCTGAACCAATAAGAGGTCTGAACCATTAAGTGCTGAACCATTAAGAGGTCTGAACCATTAAGAGCTGGTATATCACTTAACTATTCAAAGGGAAATGTCTGACCAATTCAGATAAGAGATCTTAACCATTCAGCATTAGACCTCTTAACCATTCAGCATTTGTATAATGCTTAACCATTCAGAGGCAAATGTCCTAACCATTTAGACATGTGCTTGTGAAACAAACAGTCTGAACCATTAAGTGCTGAACCATTCAGCATCTGAACCATTAAAAGGCTGATTAAGAGGCTGTCAAACAGCCCCTAATATTTGTCACTATCATCACCTAATTCATGAATGTACTCTACATCTCTCGCGTTGGAATATGTTGGCCTCAGTTTCTTTCATTTTTTTTACTTTCTATGAAGCTCATTAAAAAGTTTTCAATGTTTTTAACCCCTAAATATCATAGTTTTTCTTTTTTTTCCTTGACCCTCAGTTGGTTTAGTTTTTCATAATCATTCAACTGTGTTTTGTTTGCCATTAGACCCGTTAAATTCAATATTTTATCACTTTATATAGGGTATCTGAAACAAAAAAAACTAGTCACGCATTAAGTTACTTTTGATGATATTGAAGTAGAATCAATTTCAAATGAATGAGTTCTTAGTATATGTATGTTGGTTAAAATACATCAGGCAAGTAAATAATGAAATAATGAATATAGATTGACTAAGGGGGTGTTTGTTTTTTTAAAAAACTTCTTCTTGACCTCTTTTGTCTTTGCCACGCAGACCACGCACAGACGTTGAGGTCTGCGCGAAATTGCATTGTGCAGACTTGACACAAGCACTTTTAAAGTCTTCTAAAGTCTGTAGATGATTAAACACCATCACCCACCACCACCCATGTCGACCACCACCGTCCACCACCACCACCATCCTCAACCACCATCGTCCCCCACCACAACCGTCTGCCACCACCACCGTCCGCCTCCACCACCGTCTGTCACCACCACAACCAACCGTCCACCACCACCCACCATTTACCATGAGCACCACCGTCCAGCACCGCCGTATACCACCACCAGTTGATTTTAGCAATCTGCAGACGTTAAAAAACAGACACTATTCTTATTGCAGACTGCAGAGGCTTTATCCATCTATTCTTCTAAAGATGTCTGCAGATGTGGTTCGCAGACTACAGGCATTTAGCTGCAGAAAAAACAAACAACACCTAAGACATTTTAATTTTGTAAGAATGAACTTTGTTAAATGATCCTAAAAGATCCCTTAAGCTGTAATATCAATCGACTAAAACCAAACTTTTTGTGTAGTAAAATTTAACATCACAATTTGTATTTATTAATATTTTTAACTCATCAAATGGTCACATTTAACTTTTATAATTCATTTTTAAAACAAATACAACGAGTTTTTCTTCATTAAAAGTAATCACAATCCCAAATAACAAACTACAATAATATGAAATAGGTTTAAATACAAAGTGTATTGTTGCTACAAAGTGTAAGAAGACACAATTAGTCAAAAAAAGTCACAAAAAATTATATCTCACAATCTTAATTGAATTTAAAAAAAGTAATTCCGAGCTTTTGTTCCCCTAAGTGTCCTCACTAAGAAAAAAAATAAAGGAAAAATTAAAAAAAATAAAAAAATTAACGTTTTTTATTGTGTCATTTATGAAAGACGCAATGATGTCATTGTGTTATTACGAAAGACACAAAGACGTCATTGTGTCATTACGAAAGACACAAAGACGTCATTGTGTCATTATGAAAGACGCAATGACGCTATTGTGTCATATAAATACACAATGAATTTTTTTATTTTTTATTTTATTTTTATCTGAAAGAGGACGATGAGAGAAACAGATATTCTGAATTACTTTTTTGAAATTCGATTTAGATTGTGAGATATAATTTTTTGTGACTTTTTTAGGCTCATTGTGTTTTGTCACACTTTGTAGGAAAAAACACTTTATAGAATAACATCACCCGTAAAATATTCCATTGTTAAACTACACATAAAAACAACATTGAAGTTCAATTCATCATATTCCTTGAATTCAGCAAATGAAACATGCTAAACTAATCACAATATTATCATCGATAATTAAACTTAGAAAAAGGAAAAGGTGGTAAAAAGAGATATTAATAACTCAATCCTTTCCTTATATAACAATATAAATCATTATCCTATACTTAAAGTATTTATTTAATTATCATTATTTTTATGATCGTGATATAGTTATTTAATTAATAAACTTATTCAACTCTTAATTATAAACATACAATATCATGTGTTTTCATTCAACACTACAAATGAAATACGACAACGTTGCTGGTAATAATAATGTCGCTCCTACCATACAAATGTGTGGTCGGCAAATATAATAATTCACAAGCCACCACTTTATTTTCTTATATTGAATTGAACTGTTAGTTTGTATGCCTTTAGAGGACATTCATCCCTTTTGATTTATCATATAATTAGATATTAAATACCGGATTAATTAAGGCAAGCTCTTCTTACTGATAACCTTATATATTATAACACAAATAATTGTGACATTATTATATCCTAGAATCAACCAAGCCACATATTTTTTTATACAATCGAACTACGTTTTAATATATGTTCTATTCATGTAAATTAAAACATGTCACATGATTTAAATACACTAGTGTATATACATTATATTAGTTGAATATATAAAAACATCTTGATACTGACCATAATAATCTATAAAATAGTGTTATTATTCACATGTATGTTTTAATCTACTTTATTACATCATTTTATAAAAATATAGTTCTTAAAACTCTCCATAAAGAGTGAGAGGAGTCAAACTAGCATAAACTTATGCTCGAGTATGATAAAATCCCGAGTTAACTTAGCTTGTGATCTTCAATAGAAATTGAAAGTTAAGCTATATTCTTCATATTTAGTTGTATTAGGGCCCCCATCGGTTTCAACATCGGTTTATTTGGTTTTGAAAACTTTTGAACGACGAATGCACATCCTTTAAAATCTACTCACAAAATCTATCTTTTCTTGATTTCAATACCAATCAATTTGATAAATAGAAATTATAAAACTTTTTCTAGAATAACGACTCATACACTCATCTATTAAATTTATTTTAAAATAGGTGTTGTTTTTAAGTATAAAGTGTTTTCTAGGAAGTTTTTCAAAGTTGTTTGTGCTTTTAGGTGTTCCGCAATCTCAACTAGCAGAACTACCTTACGTGACAAAGTACACCGGCCTGCAAGTCCCGATGTGACGTGTGACCTGTACACTTCTGCTTTCCGCTATCTCAACTAGCGGAAGTGGTACTAAACTCAACTTCCGTTATCTCAACTAGCGGAAGTGACCTAGACATCTTGCATCACGTGAAAGTGAACTAGCGGAAGTGATACAAAACTTGACTTTCGTTATATCTTATCTTAGGGGACATGGAGTGAAGTGAGGGGAGAGTCAGGAAAAAATGGTGCCGGGTGGGAACCCCACGCCCCTAAGTCCAGGGAGAAAAAATAACTCATGACCCGGTGAATTTTTATCAGGTTGCAACGACTCATTTTTAATGTAGCTTGTATTGTACCACCCTTACTGCGCATTGAAGGAATGTGAGAAAAATTAAAATAACACTGTATAAAACAAAGAAAAATAAATAAAAATAAAATCTTACGTTTCGTTAACGCGCTACCCGGGAAGCTAGAGGAACTAGAGACGACTTTCATCTCTTTAATTTATAAACCAAACTAGATTTTGTAAACTCATGTATTATATGGGTTGAAAAAATAAAATTAAAATTTATTAATTACAAATTAATATTATAAAATAAGATGATTGAAATCTTTCTTATTATAAATAAAATACAAAGTTTTCAAAATAAATGTTTTTAAAAAATGTCATTTCAAAATTTGTTCTTATTATAAATCCCAATTTTGATTTCTTTTTGTTTATAAAAATTTAAGTTTTGAGAAATACCAATTTTAAAATATTTTGTGTTGTAAAAAAAGTTTGATGTTTATAGAAAATTTTTTTATTATATAAAAATTTATTTCTTTAGAAACAAAATTAGTAAAAAGATAAATTCCTTAATTTATTAAAAAACTATTTTAATAAAAAATTAATTAATAATATTAGTAATTAATATGATTATTTAATAAAATAAAAAACTAAAAAAATTGATAACAAAAAATATAATTTTATCACATGTCCATTCTAGTTTTTTTATGAGAGCTTTTATACAACTAACCACGTCTATCAATATAAGTGGAAATTAGACGTGATGGTAAATTATTAGAAACTAAAATAATCATCTCATCTTTACGCTCTGTTCCCGAGTCTCATTTAAGGAGAGAAAAGAAAGGAAGTGAAATGAAAGAAAAAATAGTTTGTTTTAGAGTTTTTTTAATGGAAGGAAATGGAAGGATTGTTAGAAATTCGTGTTCCCGAGTTTAGTTAATGAGGGAAATGAAAGGAAATAGAAGGAAAATGAAGGCTAAAATCAATACTTCCAAAATGGAAGGAAATGGAGAGAATGGAAAAGAAAGAAAAGAAAAGAAGAGAAGAGAAAAGAAGAGAAAGAAAAATAAAATGTTTCCTTTATTTTCTCTCGTTAAGTAAACTCGGGAACACAGCGTCAAAGGTTGTGGTCTATATTATTGATTGGGTGAGGTTATTATACAAAATGTATTTTTGCTACAAAGTGTATTTTTGTTACAAAGTGTGTGAAGACACAATGATGCTAAAAAAGTCATAAAAAAATTTATCTCACAATCTAAATCGAATCTTAAAAAAACACTTCGGAGCCTTTGTTCATCTCGTTGTCCTCTTTCAGAAAAAAATAATTTTTTTTTCATTGTGTCATTATATGACATAATAACGTCATTGTGTCTTTTATATTGACACAATGACGTCATTGTGTCTTTCATAATGACACAATGAAGTTACTGTGTCTTTCATAAATGACACAATAAAAAAACATGAATTTTTTTTATTTTTTTATTTTTTCGTTATTTTTTTTCTTATTGAGGACGACTACGGGAACAAAAGCTCTGAATTACTTTTTTGAAATTCGATTTTGATTGTGAGATATAATTTTTTTTGTGTATTTTTTTGACTCATTGTGTCTTTTTTTGACTTATTGTGTCTTCTCACACTTTGTAGTAAAAATACACTTTGTATTTTAACTTTTTTCTTATTGATTTATTGTTATTTTGTTAAGATAACTAGCGTGTATTCATCCACGCGCGTTGCGCGTGTGATGAATCGGGCTCAGAAAAAACTCAGTTGCGGTTGCTGACCCTGAATGGTAGCCATGCCAAAGCAACCGATATCATCAGTTATCATCACAGCCCGGTACTGGACAACATATAATAACGCTCAACCAAAGGATGCATCAGGTTAGATGAGTTCGAATAAGTGTCGACGAGCCAAGGTCATCATCAATATCATCCTTCCCGACAACATGCAAAACTCAAACCCTCATATATGTAAAAGTGCCAGGTTAGCAAAAACCCAAATCATCAAAAATGTAAAAGTCTCAGACGAGCAATATCCATCATCATCATCGACATAAACACGGGTCCAATCGACGCCTTCATTTCGCTGTAACCGGTGAGCGATAGGCCTACATGCCGAATCAGAGAAACCCACTGAGGTATAACAGGGTTGCCATGCCGGGTCGACAGAACAGTGACGGTCAACAACCAGATCGGAAAGCCCTAAAAGGGTAACCAAAAGATAGTAAGAGGAAGAGACAACATAGGTAGTCGTACCATCATCATCTCCGCTGTCACCGACCCCACCTCAACCTAAAATGGGAGGCAGGGCGGCAACCGACGCCGACACCATCTCCACCCGTGACCGTTGTGACCGTCATCATCGTCACCGACATCAGAACAAGAGGGAGGCCAACGGTTACCATAGCTGTCACACCCCAACCTTGACGGCGGAATCGTCGAAGTGTGAGAATTACGATTGTTCACAACCACATAACGCTATTGCCTGAAACATGTTAAAAAATAAAAGGTCAACATATTATTGGTGAGCATTCTATAGTTTTGAATACATAAGTATATAAAAGATGGCAATTCATGTTGTAAATTAGAGAACAAGGTAACAAGGGATGTAAGACAGAATGCATAATCAAACCTTGACAAAGTTTTACAAGTTCTCAAACGTTTACAAGTGTACTTGGATCAACCAAGTTATAAGTATATACGATTAGCTAAGTGTACTTGGATCAACCAAGCAGGCTTGTCAGGCCCATAGATCTATGACGTCGCCAGACTAGCAATAGTTAATGATTGTACATGTATTCGACATTGTTGGATCATGATAAGGCTGGTGCAACCAAATTCACTTCATAGTCACTTTTGGTACTACATTAAAGGGCTTCCGAAGCCAAGCCAGAGATCTTCCGAGAGTCTAAGGAACAACAGCTGAAGACATCTTCCGAAGGCAAAAGCTGAAGTCAACTACTGAAGACAACAACTGAAGCCAACAGCTGAAGATATCTTCCGAAGACAAAGTCTGAAAGCTTCCGAAGACAAAGTCTGATGAAAGAGCTGAAGACAAAGTCTGAAAGCTTCCGAAGACAAAGTATGAAAGAGCTGAAGACAAAGTCTGAAAGCTTCCGAAGACAAAGTCTGATGAAAGAGCTGAAGACAAAGTCTGCTTCCGAAGACAAAGAAGACTCCAAGCTTCGGAAGAAGCAGTCTTCCGAAGTATAAGTGCCTTCGGAAGAAGTTATTCTTCCGAAGCACTTTATCCTTCGGAAGACATTACTATGTCCAGCAGATAAAAGTATGGTCCCTGACAGTCCGCTGCAGACCTCTGATACAGCATGGCATCTTCCTAAAGAGCCATGTTGTTGACCATACTTTATTCTACTGTTCACCTTTTATGATAGTACATGTTACCAACTTTAGTTGGTGACAAAAGGTAAGTCAGGGACATGTCCTGACTACCAACTCTCAGGCACAATGTCTGAAAGACCTCACCTAGAGTCTTGTAGTATAGATGTAAGGTTAGAGGTGTCCAGCTGGTATCAAAGTATATCCGACTGTAGGTAGTATTATATATATCTTCTCCCTGTAACTCTTTATGTAAGTGATTTGAGTCCAAGTGTCTTGTAATCCTTTGAGTTGAGAAGCAATATATAAAAGTACCTTGAAAATTTACCTGCTGTTAAATTTTCTTACTGCTTGTTACTTGTTATATTGTGATTAACTCTTCATAGACTGCTTGCCGAGTGTTGATTCACAGTGAGTTGAGAGAAAAACCACCCGAAATCCGATCCTGCAATTGGTATCAGAGCTCCAGGCTCTTGATTGTGAGATCTTACCATCCTAATCAACCTGTTTTTCACTCCTCACCACAATCCACTCACTCAAATGGCTGCTCTCTCCAAGGCTGATATGGAAACTGGTACCTTGACCAAGTCCCCTATGATCACCCCTGAAGACTTTGACACATGGTGTATCAGGATGGAAGGCTTCATCAAGTGTCAAGACTCAAGGATGTGGGACTCCATTGTCAATGGTCCTTTCATACCAAGCACTACATCTGCCACTGGTAATCGCATCATTCCAAAAGATGTTGATGATTACTCAGAGGAAGATAGGAAGAGAATAGAGCTGGATCAAAGGGCTATGACTTGTCTCCAAACTGCTCTCCCCAACTCCGTCTACAGACGCTTCAAGAAGTGCAAGACTGCTAAAGATTTATGGGAAGCTTTGAAGCTGATGTATGAGGGATCCAAGGAAACTCAAGAGAACAAGAAAGATCTCTTGAAGCAGCAGTTTGAGAACTTTACTTTCAAGGCTGGTGAGACCTTGACACAACAATACTTCAGGTATGTTGAGCTAGTAGATACTCTGGCGGATATTGGAGTAGCTCTTGAGAACAGAGACATAGTTAGGAAGTTCATGTCCTCTCTACCTAAACTATGGACTCACTACTGTGTTGTCATCAAGAGAACTTCGGACCTTAAGACTTTTTCTCTCACAGAGTTGTATGGTATCCTAAGTGCATTTCAGATGGAGATGAACATGCAGAACTCCTCTGACCACTCCAATAACCAACAGAGTTCAGCCCTTCATGTGGTTGAAAGGGAAAGCATGGAACCACAACATCAGTTGCTATGCTACCCTGACAACTCACATACTGGACCCTTCATCACTCTACTTGAGACTCCAAAGTCTCAAAAGGTTCAACACAACTCCTTTCAGGATAGTTGTGCCTTTGTCTCTGGAAGTGGACACTCTGGTGATTTTCAATACTGCTTTGATGATCTTGAGTGCTTCAATCCAGATGATGTGGAGTACATGGACATTGTCCAGCAGATGGCTCTTTTAACTTACAGAGCGAAGAAGTTCTTCAAGAGAACTTGAAGGCAATTCCCTCAAAACCCAGTCAACAGCAAGTTTGGGTTTGATAAAAGCAAAGCAAGGTGCTACAACTGCAACCAACCTGGTCACTTTGCTAGGGAATGCAAGGCTCCCAAGAACAACCCGGGAACCCCACAGGCCTCTACACATCCCACTGCTCCCAAGCATGAAGAAAAGTCAACTGAAACAGCTGCTGTTGCTCAGGAAGTTGACTGGAGCTTCATGGTACAGGATGTGACTCCCGCTCAAGCACTCATGGCTGGAACAGATGATGATCAGGGACATCCATTTGACAAGAACAACAATATCTGGATTGTAGATAGTGGATGCTCCAGGCACATGACAGGGAACAGATCTCTCCTTCAACAATTCCAGAACTTTGATGGAGGGCCTGTCCAATTTGGAGGTGAGGCCGGAGGATATATTTCTGGCAGAGGAAGTATATCCAATGGCAGAATAAACATTGACAAAGTTCACTTTGTCAAACAGCTTGAACACAATCTGTTAAGTGTTTCTCAATTCTGTGATCAGAAGCATCAGATGCTTTTCACAGAACATGAGTGCATTATCCTCAAACCAGGGATGACAATTCCTCCGGAATTGGTGCTTCTCAGATCTCCCAGGAAAGGGGATATGTACAAGCTGGATATGAACAATGCTTCTCCTATGGGTGAAGTATCATGCTTTCTTTCCAAAGCTGATAGTGATGAGTCAACACTATGGCATAAACGCATGTGTCATGTGAATTTAAAACAATGAATAAATTGGCTAAAAATAACTTGGTACATGGTTTGCCTAAAAAGGAATTTTTCTGCAAAGATAACTGTGTTGCATGCCTGAAAGGGAAACAACACAGATCATCTCATAAATCCAAATGTGTTAACTCTATCACTACTCCATTACACTTATTGCACATGGATCTTTTGGTCCCACAAGTATAATGAGCATTGGAAGGAAATCATACTGCCTTGTGATCGTTGATGATTTTACAAGATTTACATGGGTATTCTTTTTAAGAAGTAAAGATGAAACTGCTGAAACTTTAAAATCTTTTATTCTTAAAATAGAAAATCAAATTGATCACAAGGTTAAGATAATTAGAAGTGATCAAGGGACTGAGTTTAAGAACTTCGTTCTTGACTCATTCTGTGACTCAAAAGGGATTGCCAGACAATATAGTGCTCCCAGAACTCCTCAACAAAACGGTGTTGCTGAGAGGAGGAACAGGACACTTATTGAGGCTGCTCGGACCATGTTAGCTGATTCAAAGCTGCCTCTAACATTCTGGGCAGAGGCAGTCAGCACTGCATGCTATGTGCAGAACAGGGTTCTTGTAGTTAAGCCCCATGGAAAAACCCCTATGAGTTATGGAACAAGAGGCCACCGTTCATTGGCTTTCTAAGGTCCTTTGGCTGCAGGTGTACCATACTTAACACAAAGGACAACTTGGCAAAGTTTGCTGAGAAGTCGGATGATGCTATCTTTATTGGATACTCTTCTAGCTCCAAAGCTTATAGAGTATACAATATTAAGAATCAATAATTTGAGGAGTCATCCAACATAGTTGTTAATGAGCACACTCCTTGTGTTAGGGGGAATGGACCTGAGTATATCTTTGATTTAGAATTGTTTCCAAACTATTCTAAACCATCTTGTGAGAATGTTTCAGCTGGAACAGGTGCTCAAAGTGATGCTGATGCTGATGCAGGTCAACTATATGAGCTTCCCAGACCTATTCCAAATTCTCCAAGAGCTGAAGGGCAACAAGCTTCAACTATTCACAGATCTGACAGTGTAACTATCTCCAGAAATAGTGAAGCTTCAACAAGTGAATCACTTGATCAACCTCAAAGTTCCTCAGGTGATCCACTACAACACCAGGTTGAGGGAAGTGGTATTCTGAAGGAACAGGCAACTGTTAATACTACTTCACAACCAACCATTGATGATGTTTCTCAATCATTCAATCAGTCCTCATTGAATGACTCTGAAACAGCAGTTGGACAGAGTGATCCAATTCCTGATCAGAATATGTCTAACCTAGACTTATCTCTGCAATTGGAAGTGATTCCTCGTCTTAGGATTCACAACACTCATCCAACTGAGAACATCATAGGGAATGTCTTGAAGGTGTGAGAACAAGAGGACAAACTCATCATGGGAATGTCTGCTTGTACTCATGCTTCCTGTCTCAGATGGAACCAAAGAAGGTGGAAGATGCCTTAAAGGATAGTAGTTGGGTTGAATCGATGCAGGAGGAGCTGCTTCAATTCAAAAGACAAAAGGTCTGGAATCTATGCCCACTACCATCTGGTCAAGTACCCATAGGCACTAAATGGGTATTCAGGAACAAGAAAGATGATAGAGGCTTGATTATCAAGAACAAGGCAAGACTAGTAGTTCAAGGGTACACCCAGGAGGAAGGAATTGATTATACTGATGTCTTTGCACCTGTTGCAAGACTTGAGGCAGTTAGGATCTTCCTTGCTTATGCTGCATCCAAGAACTTCACAGTCTACCAACTTGATGTCAAGTGTGCTTTTCTATATGAGGATATAGATAGGGAAATCTATGTGTGTCAACCTCCAGGATTTGAAGACCCACAGCACCCCAACTATGTGTGCAAGCTGGACAAAGCTCTATATGGGCTGCACCAAGCACCTAGGCTGTGGTATGAGACCTTGTCTCAGTTTCTCCTGAAGAATGGATACACTAGAGGTACCATTGACAAGACTCTTTTCATTAGAAAGAGTGGAGAAGACATTTTGCTTGTACAAGTCTATGTTGATGACATCATATTTGGTTCTTCAAACGACCAAATGTGCAAAGACTTTGAAAGCATTATGAAGCAGAAGTTTGAGATGAGTTCCATGGGAAAAATGGACTTTTTCTTAGGAATCCGGGTGAAACAGATGAAGGAAGGGTTCTTCATAAGTCAATCTAAGTATGTCTCAGACATCTTAGAAAGATTTGAAATGAAGGACTGTAAACCAACCAAGACACCCATACCCAGAAACCATAATCTTTGCCCTGACCTTGAGGGGGAGGATACTGATCAACATCAGTATAGAGCAATTATTGGTTCTCTGATGTATCTCACTGCAAGTAGACCAGATATCATGTTTGCCACATGCATTTGTGCAAGATATCAGGCTGCTCCAAAGGTGTCTCACCTAGCTGCTGCAAAGAGAATCCTCAGATACCTCAAAGGAGCACCTAAACTAGGTCTCTGGTATCCAAGAAATAGTGATTTCAATCTCTATGGATACTCTGACAGTGACTATGGTGGCTGCAACATTGACAAGAAATCAACATCAGGAGGATGTCAATTTCTTGGTGGAAGGATTATCTCATGGCAATGCAAGAAACAATCCTGTGTCTCTACATCAACTGCTGAAGCTGAATACATTGCTGCTGCTAGCTGCTGTGCTCAACTGCTATGGATTCAAAATCAGATGTTAGACTATGGGTTCAACTTCATGACTACTCCTATCCATATTGACAACAACAGTGCTATCTCCATTACTGAGAATCCGGTGAAGCACTCCAAGACAAAACACATTGATATCAGGTATCATTTCATTAGAGATATTCATGAGAAACAACCGATAAAGTTAATCAAAGTTGACTCAAATGAACAATATGCTGATTTGTTCACAAAGGCGTTTGATGAACAAAGGTTTAAGTATCTCATATCAGCAATTGGGATGATAAACATTGAATAACTACCTCTTTTGAAGACCTTTTTAAATGAGTAATGTCTTGTGTCAATACAATTTAAGCCCTGTTGCAAAAGATCTTTAAATTATTCCAAGTATAAATTCCTTCCAAAGAGGAATTAACTCTTGGAAGATATTCTTGAATATCTTCCGAAGCCAAAATTCCTCATTGGAAATTTTCTTCTCGGAAGAGTTTTTGGTCTCGGAAGAAGCGATTGATTCTATATCAGATCTACTTCCGAAACTTATACAACTCTCCATTCGGAAAGACAACTTTACCTTCGGAAGCAATGCCTGGCTTCGGAAGATAAAGTGCCTTCAAAGGACAATTTTACCTTCGGAAGCAATATCATGCTTCGGAAGAGAAATTGCCCTCGGAAGAAAATACCTTCGGAAATGTTTTACCCTCGGAAGTAAAGGTTTTTATATGTAACGGATATCTTTTGGGCCCCACTCTGTAAAAAGTAAAGATTTTGTTGATAATGTCAGATTATTTAAAATTATCCTTGCCGCCAACATCATTTCTCCGCCGTAAACCACCATACCACCCACAGTAACCCCAAAACAGTTACCCTATTACCACCACCATACCACTATTCACCCCTTTTTAAATAATCTTGACTTATCAATTTCATCTTCTTTTACCACTTTACAGCCCTAATTGTTCCCTTCACTGTCAAACCATAAATTTCACTCAAAATTTCAAGCTTACCTTTTCTCCAATGGCGCTAAACCCTCAGCACAACCAAGTCGCATTACTTGACTCGTCAAGGGATGCTGACTTCACCCAAATCATCACTTTCTCACCGAATCCACCTACCTCACTGCACTCACAGTTAACCCAACCGTATACTCCAACCATATGTCAGAATTTTGGAGCAACGGAGAAACTACAGTGCTGAATGGGGTTCGAGTCCTGAGAACCAAAGTTTGTGGCCAAGAGTTGGTCATCAATGAACAGATCATCAGGGAGCATCTAGAGCTTCACGATGATGGGGCTCCTACTGAGTTCCCCAAGGAAGACTTGGAAGGCACCTATATCCTCATGGGATATGGAGGCGATGTCAGCAGGTCCACAGTATACAAGTTCAACTTCTCTTACCATTGGAAATTCCTGCTGCACATTGTTTTGCACTGCCTCTCCAACAAATCAGGGGGTTGGGATCAAATCCCATATGAACTAGGATGCCTAGTTCATGGGTTGGTGAGAGGCCTCAGATTCAACTACTCACGATTCGTGTTGAACAACCTAATCGCCAATCTCAGCAGGGATACATTCTTCATGTATCCCGATTTTTTCAACACATAATCAACTGTGAGATGGAACCAAGCAAGCTTGTCTGCGCAGCTGCTCTTCCTGTTCCACACATGAGGCCTACCATCTTCAAGACACTGAAGAAGATGTCCACCAACTTCACTGGACGGTACACTCCATTACCTCCAGAGATGACTGAGCGCATAGCTCCTGGTGACATCCCTGTTCTCCCCACAGGTGATGAACCCACACCAGCAACATCCACCACAATACCAAAACCTTCTTTACCCATCAAAGCCACATATCAGAGACGCCCCAAACGAACCCTTGTTCAATCTACTCTGATTGAACAAGCTCCTTCTGTTCACACCCAAAGGACTAGAGTGGAATCATGGGCTCCCACTCAGTCCGAGGTCACACCATCCTTCACAATTGACCTCAATGTGGGTTTTGAGTCTCCTCAGTCTCAAACCCCTGAGCCCGAACCCCAAGCCTTTAGCCTACAGGGTGAGTCTCTACACTCCCCTGTGCAGCCTTCTAGGGACAGCCCCACCATAGGCTCAATGCCTGTAGACATTGATCAAGGTCCCGGGTCAGTAGGACTAACCACCCTCTCTTTCACTGACCTTTTACTCCGAACTGATGAAGAGATTACATCTCTCCATGGCCATGAAGTTGATCTACAACACCCACTGAGAGATCAACAGAGCCAAGAGGGATCCCTTGTCTCTAGCCCCCATCAGAAGCCTGCTACTGAGGTGAGTCCCACTGATGTGGAGGGGACTCATGTAGACTCAGCTGCCACTACTCAGAGTCTCTCATTGAGCTCTCAGGACAGTGGTAACATCATTAGGACTGAGTCTACGACAACTTTGCCCATTGACATCTCTGAAAGAGATGACTCTGAGCAAAGGAAACCAGGGTGCCAAGAAACCACATCTGGTGGTGAGAGTGAGCATACTAGGTATGTTATCTCATCTCCCCGTGATTCTTCCTATGAAGATGAGGGAAGTATGCAACTAACACTTCAGTACTTGCTTTCTAAGGTCTCCAACCTGGAATCACAGGTGAAGATCTTAGAATCAAGGACTGCCACTCAGCAACTTGAGATTAACTCTCTCAAGGCTAAACTAGCTGAGAAACAGACGGAGAGGTCTGTTAGGCATGTACCAATCCAGGTCTCAATGACTTCTTCCTCTAGCTCATCTAGCTCTCAAGATGATGCTACCAAAAAGGGGAGAAAGTTCAGAGACAAACACCTATGGAACCACAGACCCAACTCATTTCCACCCAACAAATCATTACACCACCTGAGTCATCTCAATCCTTTCTGGAGATTGACTCAAGGATGCTTCAAGATCTCTACAGACTTTTCACAAAGTTTGTATTGAGATCATCCCTAGAATAGCCCAGCCCCGACACCACACTTGCATACTTTGGGGCTGAGGAGCTTCAAAGACTGACTGCACCTTCTACCACTATGGAGGAAGTTGGTCAACCTAAGGTCTTCATGGAACCTGAGATTAGCTTCGAAGGGGAAATGGGGACTGATGGCCCAGCAACTAAAACAGATGGGACAGAATCTGCAGCAGTCTCATCTTCCGAAGCTCTAGCTGAGGCTTCCGAAGTTTACATGGAAGCCTCGGAAGAACAAGACAAGTCTTCCGAGGCCGAAATAGAAGCTGCGGAAGGCTTATTTCAGATGTCCGAGGAACTGACCATCACAGATGTCATTGCTGAAATTGCATCTGAGGTGAGCAGGGAGGACATTTCTGAAATACCTCCAACCCAAGCACCAGCTGAACTTCTCTCTCAATCACAACCCTCCATCCAAGAACCACCACAGTCAAGCACAATCAAAGACAAAGGCAAAAGAAAGTTGACTGCGGAAGAGCTTCAGGAGGAGGAGAAGATTGAGAAGGCCAAAAAGAAATGTCGGTTTCCTACTGAGAAGCTGTTAGCTGCTAGTTCTAAGGCTGCTGCAGCCAATCAGGAAGAAATCAACCTAAAGAGAAGAACAGCACTCATTGACCAGCTCATCAGCCTAGGAGCTGTCAATGAGGAAATACTCCTGCTACCACTAGAGGAGTTGGTGACTTTGGAGAGGTCAACCAGGCTACAACAAGAAAGGGAAGCCAGGTTGGCCTTGGAGAAGGCAGAAGAAGAGCAGAGGGAGGCAGCCCTGAAGCTGAGAGAGGAGAGGATCAAATTCCTACTCTCAAGAGGCTTCAGTCTTCCTGAACTGTCTCCACATGATGATGATATGATCCTGCTGCTCCACAACAAGGAGCATGATCAAATGGAGAAGGAAAGGAAGAAGGCTGCTAGGGAGAAGTTGAAGGTGAAGAGGAAGAGGGAGGAAGAGAAGGAGGTCACTGCTGCCAAGAAGTCAACTGACAAAGCCTGGATGAAGGACTACCTCCGGGCTCATGGCTTCTCTGGTAGGCAGGTGGGGCCTATGTCCGAAAGGACACTCCAGCGGATAGTCAGTGAAATAAAGGCTGACATCCGTTTGGGGAAGAGAAGGAGATGTATAGGAGGGTAAAGGGAACGGTCTCAACCCCAGCCACTCAACCACAGCCACAACCCACACCAGAACCAACCCCTTTTCTCATTAAACCCGAACCCACTGATGAAACCTTCACCCCTCAACCCACAACTCTACCCAAACCTACCACATCACCTCAACCACCCAAACTACCCATCCTAAAACCCAAGACTCAACCCAAAACCACTAAACCTAAGCCTACCCAACAACAACCAAGACCATCCCCTCAGCCTCCTAAACATCTCTCCTTTGAGGAAATAAAGGAGTTCAAGACGAGGCTCATTAACTGCATTACCTTGAGCAGTATCTCCTGTGAGGGAGAGCTTATCAACATCACCTATGTTGATAACTCTTCAAACTCCCTCACCCTAGGCAAATTTCTTGAATTGCCTAGAGACACCTTGGGCCAGGCTGCAAGACTTCTTGGTCTCAACTCCGATACCCTCAATGCTGAGGAGAAGAGACTAAGAAGAAGACTGGTGACTCTGCTGGATACCAGGAAAGAGGACAGGATTTCTGGTCAATCTCCTGGACCTAGAAATGCAATAATCCAGTGGAGGTTCGATGAACCTTCTCACAACTTTGTTGTGGAAAGGGAGAATGGTGAAACCAACAGGCTTAATGCCACTTCTCTACTGCATCTCAGCAGATTTGATCTTGCTGAGCTTGCGAGAAGCCATTCTCCAATCCCTCCAACTCTGAGACTGCTGCACACATCAGAAACCACATCAGCGGTCTCCACTTGGCTGAACGAAGTAGAAGAGCCAAGATTGAAGAAGAGTTGAAGCTGAAAAGAGTGGAAGACAAGGAAAGATCAACCACCAAAGGCACAACCTTTCTACAGATGGTGGAAGGTCCTGAATTGGAACCAATAGTTCGATGGGAATATGACTATACTTCCCATCAACTAACTCTTTTCAGAGGGCCACAACAGAGGGTACACATAATCCAAGGTGACAGAGTAGAGGTTCTGTCCACCAAAGATTTGTACAAGATTCTCAGCATCACAGCAGGAAAGAATGAAGATACTGATAAACACCTGCTTTCCTTGGTGCTGAGAGCTTTGAGAAGAAGAGAGAAGTGAAGTTTTGGTAGCATCAGCCTAGGGGAGTTTGTTGGATCATGATAAGGCTGGTGCAACCAAATTCACTTCATAGTCACTTTTGGTACTACATTAAAGGGCTTCCGAAGCCAAGCCAGAGATCTTCCGAGAGTCTAAGGAACAACAGCTGAAGACATCTTCCGAAGGCAAAAGCTAAAGTCAACTACTGAAGACAACAACTGAAGCCAACAGCTGAAGATATCTTCCGAAGACAAAGTCTGAAAGCTTCCGAAGACAAAGTCTGATGAAAGAGCTGAAGACAAAGTCTGAAAGCTTCCGAAGACAAAGTCTGAAAGAGCTGAAGACAAAGTCTGAAAGCTTCCGAAGACAAAGTCTGATGAAAGAGCTGAAGACAAAGTCTGCTTCCGAAGACAAAGAAGACTCCAAGCTTCGGAAGAAGCAGTCTTCCGAAGTATAAGTGCCTTCGGAAGAAGTTATTCTTCCGAAGCACTTTATCCTTCGGAAGACATTACTATGTCCAGCAGATAAAAGTATGGTCCCTGACAGTCCGCTGCAGACCTCTGATACAGCATGGCATCTTCCTAAAGAGCCATGTTGTTGACCATACTTTATTCTACTGTTCACCTTTTTATGATAGTACATGTTACCAACTTTAGTTGGTGACAAAAGGTAAGTCAGGGACATGTCCTGACTACCAACTCTCAGGCACAATGTCTGAAAGACCTCACCTAGAGTCTTGTAGTATAGATGTAAGGTTAGAGGTGTCCAGCTGGTATCAAAGTATATCCGGCTGTAGGTAGTATTATATATATCTTCTCCCTGTAACTCTTTATGTAAGTGATTTGAGTCCAAGTGTCTTGTAATCCTTTGAGTTGAGAAGCAATATATAAAAGTACCTTGAAAATTTACCTGCTGTTAAATTTTCTTACTGCTTGTTACTTGTTATATTGTGATTAACTCTTCATAGACTGCTTGCCGAGTGTTGATTCACAGTGAGTTGAGAGAAAAACCACCCGAAATCCGATCCTGCAGACATTACATGGTAGCTACAAGATTCAACTAATCACAACACACAAGTAAATTGCCATAAGTTTACAAGAATCAAAAGTGTTTACAAGTGCAACGTTTATAAGGTAACATGTTTCACCCAAAGTGTGAAAATGATAAAATAGGTATAGAAATACTCACAATGACGTATAAGTATATAAGAGGATTATAAGAATTAACGATGCTCCAACGGATTCTTTTATAAGCACCTAAACGTATATTACAAGTTTAAGGTTAATAATATACTTAACGTTCAAATAATAGTTTGGCTTTCAATGGTTTTAAGGTTTTTAATAAGTAACAAGTGTATAATATAATTATTTACATTTTTAGTTCATTAAAAGAATTATATAAGTAATTGTTTAAGAATTGTCCTTAAGTATATTATTTTGAGCAAAACTATTTAGTATATTAAAACAATATTTTCAAGTTTATCTTATAGGAATTAATCTGAATATATTATTTGAACAAATAATGATTTAATACGTTAAACGATATCTAAAACCTATTTTATAAGAAAATGAAATAATTAAAGAAATAAATAACTAAATAAATAAAGAAATTTTAAAATAAATTCCTAGAAAATTATTAGATGATTTCAAAAATTATTGAAGTTTATAAAAAGAATTTTATAATTTTTCTGATTTTTTTATCATTTATTTAAAGGCTAAAAAGCCTTAAAAAAATAGGTGAGGTAGCCCGGGTTCGAACCCGGGACCTCCGGCTTGTGAGGCATATGTGTTACCAGTGAGCTAAGGGCCGTGACCGCGGCATAATACAGCTTTTAAATCTTAAAAACCTTATTATTAAGGACCCCCAAATTCATATGAACCCTAAAACGTTTTGGATCAAATTGAAGCACCAAACGATTATGTTAATGAAAACAATCATAGGGCTTTGATTTCCCATGAGAAATCGAGCATGTATATGTAAACAATTACCCGTTTGATGACTAATTGAAGCTACACACTTTGAAGAACAACCCGCGACCAACGTAGCACTGGTTAGATACCCAAACCACGATGATAATCAAATTAGTTATACGGAAAGCTTCTAATGGTGTACACGAATAAAAGCCCTCTATCAATTGTATGCAAAAATACCCCGTAGGTGGACCTCGGCTAAGTTGCAGGTCCGAACGATGATGATGATTGAATTCATATGTATGTGTGTGTTTTAGATAGAATTGAGTGTAGCAATCGATTTATAAACAGATAAAGTTTGATTAGGTCGAGTTAATTTGATTAAAATAAATGTTTGAGTGGATTCATGAGTGGTATTTTAAAGTGGATTTGTTAGTGGTTTAACAACCTGTAATCCACTGTTTTTACTCGATTAATGGATATATTCAAGTTCGAATTATGCTTTTGAAACAATTGGGACCGGTTTTGAGTTTTATAATGAATGTTTTTGGAGGTTTCGGGGTTCACCGGCGAGGGTGGCCGGAGAAGAAAGTCCGACGGGAGGGAAGGGGCCGGTTTGGGTTTTTAAATAAAATTACACATATGGTTCCTGAGGTTTCAAGAAGTTTTCACTTGAGTTTTAAAGTTTTATTTCAGTTTTAATTAATTTACAGTTTAGTCCCTGTAGTTTAAAAGTTAATATTTTATGTAAAATACTTATTTTTTACAAGTTTAAAGTTATAAAAATTTATTATTATTATTATTATTATTATTATATTATTATTATTATTATTATTATTATTATTATTATTATTATTATTATTATTATTATTATTATTTATTATTATTTATTTATTTATCATTAAAAGGCATTAACACGCAAATCACCCATGAGTTTCATAAATGACCACAATGATCCTCATAAGATTAAACGCCTTTAAATTTTTAATTAGCGTAAAATACGAGATGTTACAATAGCCGCCGCCGACAAAACAAACACATCAGTATTAGCAGCGGTGTTACAGGGGTCCAAAGTAAACACCATCGTAACCGCCTGCATGGTGGCGGCCACCCACCCTCTAATCTCCATCTCCATCGTGACATAACCAAGAACCCCCTCGCTCCTCCGGTGGTTGCGACAATGAAAGATGGGGACGGTGCAGGTAGTGGCGGTGGACGGGGAAGAGGGCTCCTCCGGTGGTTACGACGATGAAAGATGGGGACGGTGCAGGCGGCGGCGATGGACGGGGAAGAAGGCTCCTCCGGTGGTTACGACGATGAAAGATGGGGACGGTGCAGGCGGCGGCGGTGGACGGGGAAGAAGGCTCCTCCGGTGGTTACGACGATAAAGATGGGGACAGTGCAGGCGGCGGCGGTGGACGGGGAAGAGAGCAGCGAGAGTTGAGCATCTCTCTCCAATCATAAAAGAATCCTTTGATACTTAAACACGTGCCTGTGACCAAAATCAAAAAACAAAAACCTCATTACTCCTCGCTGTTTTTTCATAGTCGGTAATATCGATACAAGTCTAAACAAAGTAAATAAAAAGGTGGTTTTTTTATGTAGAAAATTTGCAACAAAAGTTGGGAGTTGAGTCATGACTCTACATTCGTCCCACGTATCCCTTCATCACAGACTCCCCAGTCCCCTTCAAATATTCCCCTCTTTCAGTCATCTTTACATCTAGGGTTTATCCCATTCAATCTCATCATTCAAATCTCCATCTCATATCTGATTCTGTGTCTTCTTAGGATTCATCAATCACACCCAATTTCAGTTTTCTTTCAACAAATCAATCCACTTCAGGGTTCTTCAGATCCCCTTACAGATGTCATCATCATCATCAACATCAACATCGTCATCACCATCATCGTACTGGTGCTCCAGTTGCAGTCGATTCATCGAAGCTCCATATCACCAGCAAGATTCACCTCCGTTTTGCCCCGACTGCGACGGCGGATTCATAGATCAAATCGATAACCCGACCCGATTACCCGAATCAACCCCATCAGACCCTCACCAGAGACGTTTTCCGGCGGTGGGTATGTACGACGCCGGCGAAGACCACCAGAGCCACCGTCCTACCCCGCCGGTGCTTAGCCGGACGAGAAGGGGCTCCGGAGACCGGACACCGTTCAACCCCGTCATCGTCCTCCGGGGACACACCGTCGACTCCGGCGACGGCGGAGGGTTCGAGATGTTTTACGACGACGGAGCCGGGTCGGGTCTTCGCCCGTTGCCGGTGAGTATGTCGGAGTTGTTATTGGGTTCTGGGTTCGATCGATTATTAAATCAATTGACGCAAATTGAAGCAAACGGGTTAGCGAGAATCAACCACAACCCACCGGCGTCAAAAGACGCCATTGAAGCACTACCAACGATCGAGATTCAAGAAACTCACACATCAACAGATTCACATTGTGCAGTATGTAAAGACCCATTCGAATTGCAATCAGAAGCTAAAGAGATGCCGTGTAAACACTTGTATCACTCCGATTGCATTCTCCCATGGTTGAATTTACGCAACTCGTGTCCGGTGTGCCGCCACGAGCTGCCGCCGGAGAATCAAGAATCGGGTTACAGCTCCGGCGGGCCGGTGGGGCTGACGATATGGCGGTTGCCCGGTGGCAGTTTCGCGGTGGGGCGGAGAGGGGTGGCGGTGTTTACGGAATTGGATGGTGGGTTTGATGTTGGTGGTGCTCCGGCGAGGGGCGGTGGTGGTGGTGGTGGTGGTGGGTGGTGGGGGATTTTGGGTGGTGTGTTTTCTTGTTTTGGTGGTGGGAGGAGGAGGAGGAGGAGGGGGTGGTCATCTAGTTCGAGTTCGAGCTCTGATGACGGTGTTAATGGTGGAAGTAGGTTTATTCCGGCGGTCTTCGGTGGTTCTTCACGGCGGCGTAGGCGGTGGGGTTGGGGGTGGGGGTGGGGGTGAGGGATTAATAATCGGCCCCAAATGTGGTGAGGAGATAGTCAGATACAGAATTGTGGTGAATTTTGAATGTGAATAGTGAAAGTTGAATGAAGAATGGGAGTTTTGATTGTTTTTCACATTTTTGTTTGAGATGTTTTTAACTTTGATTAATGAGAAAGTGTATATATTAGAACTTAATTCAATAGTAATTCTCTTTTTGGTAGTCATGTACTTTATATGCATTGGTTTAGTTGGCTGTTTTTAGCAATATCAATATTTTTATCAATACAATAGACTATCGTTTTTAGTGATGAAAAAAAAGGAGGTTTCTATTCTGAACAAGTATCTGAAGCGGTTTGCAAACTACCAATGCTTGAATAGGTTTAAAATCTATTTAGCACGAATCAAACCTAAAAGAAAACAGAAAAAGGGTTCTCTACTTCTTAAAAAATCGGTTCATAACAATAGCCAGTTGGCAATAACTTAAAATTCGATCTGTAAGTCGGTAAAGTTGAAGAATATAAGTTGATAAGTTAGATTTAATTTATATTATTTATTAATTAGTATTGCAGAAAGTTGGTTAGATCCTAAAGTTTACCAATCCTTATTATATTCAAATAGGTTTGGTTTTGGCCTATAAATACATAGCTAAGGTTAAGTTTTTAAATTATATATTTTTTAGTTATAATAAAAGAGTTTCGGAAATTATTCAATTAACGTGTTTTTATATTATGTATTTGGGAGTTGATGAGCGCTTCAATAAAAAAACTGTGTTTTGACTTTTGTTTGTTATGGCTAATACTCCGAACTGGGAAAAGATTAACATGTTTGCAGTTTGCACCGCTATATTCATCTTGGCTAATTGGAAGAATAGTTGTGCTTTATTGGTAGGAAACCAATCAACCATTGGGCCCAAATTGATAGTTATGGACTTATTGAGTAGATATGTTATTCTATTAGTAATAAGACGGTAGTTTTGGAGTCTGTATTTTTTTTAATGGCAGGGTTTTATCAATAAGAAGAACAAGACTAACTCCAACATCGCTAGAGATGTGTATTTGTTTAAAAGAACACTTAGATGCGGCCGAACAAAGACAACACATATCAAACCTTGAAGAAGAAACACCAATTGAAGAAGAAATACACGAACACGAGGTACAAACCGGACGATCCTCACCGCTCTCCGACGAAGAACTCGCTTATGATTTGTCTCAACGCATTGGCACACAAACCGACGAAGACGATTAAATTAGAAAAACTTGTATTCGTAATATGGATATTTTGTTTTCTTTGATTTAATTTTAATGTAATTTTTATTGTTTATTTTTCGTAATGAATTAATTGTTTACTATTTTGAATTAATGTATTTTGTTTAATTAATCTACTCTAATATTTTTTAATTAATCAAAATTTGTAATTAATTTGTATATAATTTAAATAGTATTTAAAAAAAAACGGGTTTTCCAAACCGGTTCTGGGACCCGACCCGGTTTGGTTCCAACCCGAACCGGTTCCAACCGGGTTGGGTTTTCCGGGCTTTAAAACCGGTTCCGACCTGAACCGGTTCTTGGTCAAAAACCGGTCCCAATTACGTTGACCGAACCCGAACCGGTTCCAACCCGAACCCGGTTCCAAAAAATAACCGGTTTGTGCACCTCTAAATAATAGAGGTGCACATCCAAATCGGTTCCTCGGCTCGAACTGGTAACCTGGCCCGGAACCGAACCAGGTTCAACCCGGGGGTAGGCCAAACCGCTTCCAACCAGAAAAAAAACCGACGGTTTGGGACCGGTTTGTAATTTTATGGCCCAGGCCGGTTTAGAACCGGTTTTTACCCAACCCGGTTTAGGAACCGGTTCAAAAAAACTCATATGGAACCGGTTTTGACCGTTAAAAAAACTTTTTCAAACGGTAATATAGTTGTTTGAAGCATTTTTTGACCGTTTTTTGAATTTGTTTAACCATATTGCCCTTATATGATAGTATAAATAGGTAGTGGGTGTAATGATTTAGTCACAACACTTTAAAGCTCAAAAACATGCTTAAAAACGCAAAAACGCTCTCTCACTTGCTCAACTTTCTACTCTTTTATTCTCTTAAATTGTATAATATGGCTTCTGAAGCATCCGTTCCTACCGGTGGATCCTCAAGTGCCGCTACCGTTGTAAAAATTCTATCAACAACGAGAAACCAAGAGATTTGGTGCACTACTACATATGCGAAATGTCAAATGATCAAAATAAAGCTTGATGCAAGTCTCGTGATTCGTTTTTCAAGTCGGATTCAAACTTGACTTTGAGAAACCATATGACCAAATGGTGCAAGACTTTGAAAAGTACGTCGACTCAAGGCCAAACATCAATCAGAACCGATGATGGTATACGGAACTTCGACGTAGATATGGTTGGAGATAGAATGACAAAGTTTGTAATTCAAGAAGGATTATCGTTTGACTACCTCGACAACTCTTGGTTAACAAGATTGATTCAAGAAACTCTTCAACCGCGCTACACTCACATAAGTCGCACCACTTTTAGATGTGATTGTTTAAAATTTGGAAACAAGCAAAAAAATGATTTAGAAGTTTTATTTGAAAATTTATAAACCGGCGTGAATTTACTACCGATGTTTGGTCCGCCCCACATGGTTTGCCGGAATCGTACCTTTGCGTCACCGCCTATTGGATAGATCCAAGTTCGTTTCAAATGATGAAACGTACGATTGCGTTTGAATTATTTGGATGTTCGCATACCGGTGATAATCTATTTCAAATTTTAGATTTTGTAATCAAAACATATAAATTAGAAAACAAAAATTTTTCAATGTCATTTGATAATGCCTCGAACAACACATCCGCTGTTGATAAATTAAAATATAAACTGGTTTGTATAAGATAATGTCATTTGATAAATTAAAATATAAACCGGTTTGTAACGACGTATTTTTTATTTAAGATGTGTTGCACATATTATTAATTTAGTTGTACAAGATGGTCTTGTAGTTCGTGAAGTTGAGGATTTCAAATCTTTTTTCAAAAATATGTTACGTGATATTTTTAAAACTAGCAAAATAAGCTATGTTAATTATAGAAAAATATGTTACGATACGAATTCCATTTGTTTAGGACCAAATTGGGATGTCCCGACTAGATGAAATTCAACTTGGATTATGTTTAATACTGCTTTGCGACAAAAAGAAACACTTCATAATTTTCATGATGGTCTTGCGATGCGGTTTCGGGTTGTTCCATTTCCGTTATAGGGTTAGTACTGTATTTAAGAAATAACTCAATTTTTAAAGGTTTTAAAAAACACTACTATAAAATTATCGGGGGTTTATTATGCGATAAGTTGTCTAACACTTAATCAAGTGTATTTAATGATACATAAATCAAGTGAATTTGAAGAAAGAAACGACATGTTTTCAGCAATGGTGACGCCTATGAAAGAAAATTTTTAAAATATATTTCCGAACTTCCCCTGTTTTTACGTGTTCCGCCGTACTAGGCCTGTGCTCATATGTTTCGAGGGTGAAAACTTTAATTGTTGAGATAAGTTATGATTTAGATTTACGTGAGCAAAATCCATCTTTTTGCGATTAATGCAAAACAACAATTTAATAAGTATCTTAAAATTTTGTTTAATCTTTATCTTGAGAAATATGGTATAACATCAAACATTCACCGGTTATCGACCGTAATGGAATTGAGTTTGTCGAGCTCAGGTAGAGACCCGATGCTTAATATATATAATACTTTGAGAAATAAAAACAGTAAACGACAAATGGGTAAGACCCTAAGTAGCGAGCTCGGGAGGTATACCGGAACCGAGTTTTTATCTACTATGACTCCCGATGAATTTCTATCGTTTGATATTCTGACATGATGGAAAGGAAAGAAATCATAATTTCTAATTCTAGCCGTTATGACCGTGATTTACTAATCGTCCAAGCTTCCTCGGTAACTTCGGAGTCTGCATTTTCTGTAAGTGGCAGGATTATATCGATAAGAAGAACACGACTAATTCCAACAACGGTAGAGGTATGTTTTGTTTAAAAGACCACTTAGATGGGGCCAAACTAAAACAAGATAAATCAAACCTTGAAGAAGAAATACCAATTGAAGAAGAAATACCAATTGAGGAAGAAATACACGAACAAAAAGTACAAACCGGATGATCGTCACCGCTCTCCGACGAATAACTCACTTATGATTTGTCTCGACACATTGGCACACAAACCGATGAAGATGATTAAATTTGAAAAACTTGTATTCCCAAGATGTATCTTTTCTTTTGTTTAGAAATCCATATAAATGTTTATTTTAAGTTTATTTTTAATATACTTTTCAAATAAACACAACTCAATAAAAATATATTTGTAGTTGTTTCATTTAATCTATTTTAAATGTATTGTCTATTTTAAATATTATTTATTAAAGTTTAAAAAATACTGGTTTTTTGGAACCGGTTTTTGGACCTGAACCGATTTGGAACCGAGCAGGACCGATTCCAACTGGGTTGGGTTTTATTGGCCCGAAACCGGTTCCGGACCCGACCCGGTTTTTGGTCAAACCCGGTTTAGACATGGTTGACCTCTATCCGATTCGATTTGAACCCGAACCGGTTCAGGTAAAAAACCCGGTTTGCGCACCTCTAGATATGTAACTGTAGGAACCGTTCATATAAAAATTAAACACAAACAATTTTATTAATATAATCAATACAAATGAAGATAAATAAACAATAACAAATTCCTTTTACACTTGTAAATTAACAGAAATAGATGAACAGAAATGTAAAGGCTGAGGATCGTGTTTAACACGGGGCCCTTAAAAGAAATTCCAAGCCTCCCAGGAGAACTCGTTTTGTTTCCCAGGGTACAACAGCCGAAGCAGTTTGTACTGCAGGGATTGATCTACAACCCGAACTTGTTTGTAGAAGAGAAACCAGAGAGATTGAGGATGATTAGAGAACCTGTTTTTTGCAGGTTTCGAGTTGTGTTGGTATGTCTTCATACTGAGGCACCCTCAGTATTTATAGTGGAATTCGAACTGTAACGCCCACTCAACCATTAATCCGAAATCATAACGGCTCATTTAATTTGTCATTAGAAGGCGTCGGTTCCGGTCAATCTGTAACGGAAACTGTTACGAGTCACGCACCCACGTTAGGCTCACTTGACCAGACCCTCGAACCAACCTTTAAAAATACCAAGGCGGCTCGCGGCGATGCGAAGTGCAAAGTGCACCATCAAAGCGCCACATTGCACCCACATGCCCACGCCTCGCGCGCGTGTGTGCGAGTGCGAGTGCGAGTTAAGGGTGAATCCACTTAGTGTGAAACCTTAGGAAATAATATAATCAAGAGGTTATAGAATATAAACCATTTTATATTTTTTCTTTCCTCCAATGTGGGACAACTTCCCACACTATTAATTCCTAATGTCATTAAACACATTAATTTTTATTCAACACATTAATTTATTGACTAAATATTAATAACCATATTAATATTATCAACAAATTTCCAACAATACCCCACATGAATGGAAACCAATTCTCCAAAAAATTCAGCAGTCTAGTGTTGCAGGATAGGTAGGTATTCCCTTTGAACCTTCCTTTGTGATATATACTAAGTCTCCTAGCAGTGTGTAGACACATGTCTTTGAACAGACCATGTTTTATGTAGACGATAATATACATTCACACAACACTGTTCCTGGTTTGATCAACCCCTCATTATCGTGTCCGTTAATGGTCATGGAACACTTTCCTGGTTATGCAAGAGCTCTAGGATTTGCGCCTCCCCACAAATCCACTCGACGCGACCTCATTTCTCTCTAACATAGGTGATTCGATGAATCATTAAAAGCATCATAGTTATATTGATTCACACGTATCAACTAACCTTAATATGGTTAACCTCACTTTGGTCACTTGTTAGGGGTACTCCCCCACAGTGAATGGGCAAGGAAGTTCATGGCTCCCTTTTAGTTTTAGGGTATTACCCTAAGGTGATGTCATTGGTCATATGATTAATTTTCCTAATTGAACCTAGATCTTGGGATCTCCAGTCAACTAGGTTAGGTTTTCCTCATATTCCTCTTTCCGTGGGTTTTAGTCCCATTACTCTTGACAACTTATAAACTAATTTTGTGCTTAAGCCTTTTGTTAATGGGTCTGCAATGTTATCTTTTGACTTGACATGGTCAATCGTGATAACACCCGTTGATATTAGTTGTCGTATTGTGTTATGTCTACACCTCATGTGCCTTGATTTGCCATTGTACATTGAGCTTTTGTCTCTACCAATTGCCGACTCACTATTACAATGTATACAAATAGCCGATAATGGCTTTGGCAATCTTGGAATGTCTTTCACAAATTGACGTAGCCATTCAGCCTCTTCTCTGGCCTTATCCAAAGCGATAAATTCGGATTCAATTATGGATCTAGCTATAACTGTTTACTTGGATGATCTCTACGATATTATTGCTCCACCAAGTAAGAACAAATACCCACTTGTTGATTTGGAATCTTTTATATCCGATATCCAATTTGCATCAGTGTAACCTTCAATCACGGCTGGATGACGAGTATAATACAATCCATAGTCTCTTGTATATCTTATGTATCTAAGCACCCTCGTTATACTCTTCCAATGTTATGAGCTTGGATTACTAGTGTATCTGCTTAGCCTACTTACCGCGTATGCTAAGTTGGGTCTAGTACATGTCATTAGATACATGAGACTACCAATGATTCTTGAATACTCTAACTGAGCAACACCCTCGCCTCTATTTTTCTTTAGATGTTGGGTGGTATCAACCGGAGAACATACTACAGCGTGTCTCCCGAGTTGAATTTTTCAAGAATCTTATCCACATAATGAGCTTGACTTAACACAAGACCATCTTGGGTTCGAATAAGTTTCACTCATAAAATTACATCCGCTAAACCCATGTCTTTCATGTCAAATCTTGCTTTCAACATGTCCTTAGTAGATCTTATTATTTTATCGTCACTCCCATTGATAAGCATATCATCTACATAAAGACATAAAATTACATAACCTCCCGGTGTATCTTTCACATATACACATTTGTCACACACATTTATTTTGAAACCGTTGTCAATCATGACACGATCAAACTTTTGGTGCCACTGTTTTGGAGCTTTCTTTAAGCCATACAATGACTTGATAAGTTTACATACTTTACCCTCTTGACCATGGGTAAAGAAACCCTCAGGTTGCTCCATGTAAATCTCCTCTTCTAAATCACCATTTAGAAATACGGTTTTGACATCCATTTAATGTACTTCCAAATTTCTTACTGCCGCAATAGCAAGCACCATTCTTATAGAGGTTATGCGGGTGAAAGGTGAGTAAGTATCAAAATAGTCTAGACCTTCCTTTTGTCTAAAACCTTTGACTACTAACCTTGCTTTGTATTTATCAATACTTCTATCGGCTTTCATCTTCTTTTTGAATATCCAACGATATCCAAGTGGTTTACAACGAGGAGGAAGATCTACTAGCTCCCAAGTATGGTTGTGAAGAATTGAATCAATTTCATTCTTGATTGTTTCTTTCCATTGAGGTCCTTCCGAAGAGGAGACCGCTTCACGGTAAGTATTAGGCTCACCCTCAACCATATAACTTACGAAGTCTGGACCAGAGGATTTCTCAACCCTTGCCCTTTTACTTCGTCTAATTTCTCCCTCTTCATCCTTGGGTCGTTCATGTTGACTATCATGAACTATCTCATCAATTTGTGTTGATGAACGCGCGCCTCCATCATCAAACCGAGTTGATAAAGATGCATGTGTTTGTCTTTGCATTGGACACACATTTTCAAAATACGAAACATTCCCTGGACTTATCTCTATGATAGTGTTCTTTTATACATCGACATTCTTGGATTCATGTATAAGAAATCGATGTGCATTACTATTTTGAGCATATCCAACGAATATGCAATCAACAGTTTTAGGTCCTAGTTTTGAGCTTTAGGCGGCGGTACAATCACCTAAGCTAGGCACCCCCACACTTTGAGATACTTATATCATGGTTTTCTACCCATTCATAACTCATAAGGGGTTACATCTATTTTCTTTGGTGGTATTTTATTTAAAAGATAATTAGTTGAGAGGATAGCTGTCACACCCCAACAGACGGCGGAATCATCGGGGCGGACCAATGGAAATCGATTGTTCACAGCACCGGAGTAATATTAAACGTCACTTGCATTAATGAATACTATTACAATTAAACAATAATCAGAATAACGTAATGGTAATTGTCTTTTATTTTGACTAAGTCCGGGTCCTAGATGAGCACGTAGAAATCCACTAACTTGCTTAACCTGAAATCATGTGAAAAGTAACGAGTCAGCTATAAATTAGCCGGTGAGTAAACACAGTTTTGGATGTACATATATATAAGTTGATTAAATGTTTGAATAATTCAATTCATATGACAATGTCGAGACTTATAGTACAATAATGTAACACAAAATACAAACCAACACAATCAATCCAAATGACTAAAATGACTTGATCCGCAGACGAAGTCGTGATAGAATATGTGAATCCGGTTTCAATAACCACTCGAATATTCAGATGGGGTGGGTTGTCAAACCAATTGATCTATCATTGTTACTGTGGTTGCATGAATTAATGATTGTGTTATCATCCCATTTATCTAACTATGAATATATTATTTCAAGTAAGGACATAACATGTAAAGAATTGAATTTATAAGTGAAATAAGAATGAAATAACAATGATTGATTATTATGTCACATAATTTTCCCAAAAATAAAACACATAAAAATGGGCAATGAATACTCACTTGATTGGTGAGATTAGAATTTGAACGTGATAGATTAGGCGCCAACGATTTCCTTATGATTAACCTACGATATGGTGCCTCGAATTAGAATAATAGTGATATGAGAATTGGGAATGTATTAGGGTTTTCATTGGGTTTTGAATGGTAGTTTAAATAAAATAATTTATTTAGTTTAATGTCTTGAATAAATAAAATGAATTTATTTACAGTGAGTATGTTTGAAAATTAATAGAAATAGATCTATCAATACATTTGACTATTTGATAGATTATTAAAGTGTGAGAAGAACAAATAACCAATTTTATTAATTAATTATATGCTAATTAATTAAAATATTTAGTTATTTAAGTGACTAAAAGAAATGAAGCTATTTAGAAAGACTTAGGTTGTCTTTTGGTGATTTCATAAAATATCAACTTATAACGTTAAAAAATAATTAGTAAATAATTAATGGTCAAAGAAATAATTAATTTGGAAAATTAATTTGTTAGTTTTTCTTTTGACAATTCGAAACGCTTTATGTTTGATAAAAAAATAATAGTTTATAAACTTTAAAATTTATAAATAAATTTAGGATTCCTTATCAAATAATTTCAGAAATAAAATAATTTCAAAAATAATTTCAGAGGTAGTTTAATGACAATTTCAGAAAATATACATTTTCTGGATTTTAAATAAAACAAAAAAGCTAAAAGGGGGGGGAGGCCCGGTTCGAACCCGGGACATCAGGGTTGGGAGGTGGTGTTGTTACCAGTTGGGCTAGAGCCCAGATCTTATCAAAGGGTTCGGTTTAATTATTAAAAACCATTCAGTAATCATTTTCCCCAAAATCCCATGAACCCTAATTCGTATTTCGATCCAATTGAACATGAAAACGAATTTAGTAATCAACTCAAACATGGGGCTTTGATTACCCATGAAAAATCGAGTGTGTAAGTATGTTCAATTACCCGGTATGATGTCGAGGTTGGTGGAATCGAGTTCGAGTTGTTCGCGACATGAATCCGATCTTGAATCGAGGTGTGCGTGTGTGTTTGATCGAATTGGAGATGCAGAGAGTTTGTGGGTGTGATTTCGGAGGTTTGCCCTCTATTATGTAGGGTAATTTGATGTTAAACCATGCGAACGACTTCGATTTAATTGTTGAAGGTTCGGTCGTTTTCTTAATGTGATTGGACGAGGTTTCTGTCAAATTGATGTTTTGATTATGGTTAGATTTGTGATTACGCGTTCCAGGTTGGTTGATTGAATCAATTAATCGAGTTTCCAAGTGATTTTGATTTGGTTTTAAATGGGGTATCCGGGTTTGAGTCTAAAACATGTAAAAGAGATCAATTTTCGAATTGTATGGGGCCATAGGTTCGAATCAATCACGCAAGATCGATGGGAGCATTTAATTAGGTTGAAACCGCGTAATTTTGGGTGGTGTGGCTCGCCGGAAAACGGCCGGAAGGTGGCCGGAGGTGGGGGTGGGGGTCGACGGGTTGGGTGATGGATTTTAAAATGATTTTACACTTTGCCCCCCCAATTATGTCAAAGTCTTGTAAAATAAGTTTTAGTTGTTTACACTTTCAACCCAAAACTTTTAGGGTTAAGTTTTGAATAATAAATTTATTGTTATTATTATCATTTTGATAACTTCCATGAAACCTTACACATTATATAAAAAACTTATTTTATTTAACTTCAAATTTGATACTTAAACTTCATAAGCATCATTATTATTTATAATTTTTATAAAATTGTATTTATAAACCATACTATTTTAATTCGGATTAAATGACAATATTAATATGATCACATCGAAATACAATAGATTCCATTGACTAGAATAAACGGGTTCGGGTTACAAGTAGGAATGGGCCGGATGTTACATTCTCCCCTACTTTAGGAAATTTCGTCCCGAAATTTGTTCACGAGGAGGCTGAAACGAAAAGATGAGGATACTTGGATTTTATTTGTTCTTCACGTTTCCAAGTGAACTCTGGCCAACGTTTAGACTCCCAATGAACTTTGACAATTGGTATTCGGCTGCGTTTGAGTTGTTTGACTTCCCGATCCATAATTTCCACAGGTTTCTCAATAAAGTGCATAGATTCATCAATCTGAACTTCTTCGAGTGGGATGTGGAGATTTTCATCGGCGAGGCGTTTCTTGAGGTTTGAAACATGAAACGTCGGATGCACGTTGCTAAGTTCTTGGGGTAGTTCAAGCTTGTAGGCCACTTTCCCAATTCACTTGAGCACTTTGAATGGACCCACGTAACGAGGTGCTAGCTTCTCTTTCTTTCCAAAGCGAATCACTCCTTCCAAGGTGATACCTTAAGAAGTACGAGATCACCGACATTGTATTCCATGGGTCTTCGTCCTTTGTCAGTATAATGCTTTTGATGATCTCTAGCAGCAAGCAAGTTATCGCGAATCTTAAGATTTTTGTTGGTGGATTCTTGAATTAGTTCTGGGCCGGTGATCTGTGCTTCACCAACCTCAAACCAACAGATAGGGGACCGACATTTGCATCTACACAAGGATTCGAACGGTGCCATCTTGATGCTGGTATGGTAACTATTGTTATATGAAAATTCGATCAACGGAAGGTGAGAATCCCAAGAGCCATTGAAATCGATGACGCAAGCTCGGAGCATATCCTCTAGAGTTTGTATCGTCCTCTCTGTTTGACCGTCGGTCTGGGGATGATAAGCCGTGCTGAGGTTGAGTTAGGTCCCTAAGGATGATTGGAGGCTTTGCCAGAAACGAGAGGTGAATCAACCATCGCGATCGGAGATGATGTTCAACGGCACACCGTGTCGACTGATTATCTCATTGATATAAATACGAGCCAGTCTCTCAACTCGCTAATCTTCCCGAATCGGAATGAAATGTGCCGACTTAGTCAAACGGTCAACGATGACCCAGATGCTATCATGACCACTCAAAGTAGAGGTAACTTAGTGATGAAGTCCATAGATATGTTTTCCCACTTCCACACGGGAACTTCGGGTTGAACAAGTAATCCAGAGGGACGTTGATGTTCGGCTTTGACCTTTGAACAGGTGAGACATTTGGACACATACAAAGCTATATCCTTCTTCATGCCGAGCCACCAATATTGATTTCGGAGGTTCATGAACATTTTATTCGTGCCGGGATGAATGGAATAACGAGTTCTGTGAGCCTCACTCATGATGAGGGTCAGAAGGTTATTGCGGTTAGGAATCCAATGATGATTCAGAAAGTAAAGCAAACCATCGGGTTTTGTTTCCAATTGCAGTTCAGCGCCGCATGACATCTCATCATACATATTGCCTTCATGACTAACTCGTGTTGGGCTTGGAGAACGCGAGTTCTTAGGTCAGATTGAATAATAACGCTTTGAAGCATGACATAATCCTTACGACTCAATACGTCGGCTACGACATTCGCTTTTCCAGGATGGTAACGTATCTCGCAGTCCTAATCGTTAAGTAATTCAACCCACCGTCGTTGTCTCATGTTCAATTCCTTTTGAATGAAAATATGATGGAGACTCTTATGATCAGGGAATACAACACACTTGGTGCCATAAAGATAGTGTCTCCAGATTTTGAGTACGAAAACAACAGCCCCCAATTCGAGATCATGTGTTGTGTAATTTTTCTCGTGGATCTTGAGCTGCCTCGAGGCATATTCTATGACCTTGCCTCATTGCATAAGAACACAACCGGACCTTGCTTCGAAGCATCACAATAGACAATGAAGTCCTCATTCCCATCCGGGAGAGTCAAGATTAGGCATCACACAACTTCTGTTTAAGGGTTTGGAAAGCTTTCTCCTGATCTGATCCCCACAAGAAATTCTTGTCCTTATGAGTCAAGGTGGTGAGAGGCACAACGATCTTTGAGAAATTTGGAATGAAGTGACGGTAGTAACCGGCTAGGCCAAGGAACGAACGAATCTCGGTGGGAGTTTTAGGTTCTACCCAATTCTTCACTGCTTCTATCTTTGCAGGATCCACGTGAATTCCTTTATCGTTTACGATATGACCAAGGAATTGAACTTCCTTAAGCCAAAATTCGCACTTGGAGAATTTTGCATAAAGCTTCTCCTTTTTCAGAAGTTCAAGGATCAAACGAAGATGATGTTCATGATCGGATTTGGATTTTGAATAAATCAGAATGTCGTCAATGAAGACAATTACGAATTTGTCTAGATATGGCTTGCACATGCGGTTCATCAAATCCATGAACACAGCAGGTGCATTGGTTAGCCCGAATGGCATCACTGTAAACTCGTAATGGCCATATCTCGTGCGAAAGGCTGTCTTAGGAATATCATCATCATGCACTCGTAGTTGATGATAGCCTGAACGAAGGTCAATCTTGGAGAAATAGAGGCTCCTTGAAGCTGATCAAACAAATCATCGATCCTCGGTAGGGGATACCGTTTTTGACAGTAATCTTGTTAAGCTCCCGATAGTCGATGCACATACGGAATGAACCATCTTTCTTCTTCACAAACAAAACTGGGGCTCCCCAAGGTGAGGAACTTGATCGAATAAAGCCTTTATCAGAGAGCTCTTGAAGTTGGCTAGCAAGCTCTTGTATCTCAGACGGTGCAAGTAGATAAGGAGATTTTGCTACGGGAGTTGTGCCAGGCACAAGGTTGATACGGAATTCAACTTGACAAACGGGAGGAAGACCGGTTAAGTCTTCGGGAAAAACTTCAGGGAATTCTCGAATAATCAGAATGTCTTCAATCTTCCTAGATTTCCTATCCGCTTTCATGATATGGGCTAAGAAAGCCACGTAATGCTTACGAAGGTACTTTTGGGCTTTGGTACAAGACATGAGTTTAAGCCTTTTGGAAGGATTTTCCCCGTAAATATTTAGGACGCTTTCGGATGCAAGAGGAATCCGGATGATCTTCTCAAAGCAGACAACCTCGGCATGGTTCTTCGATAACCAATCCATGCCTATAATGACGTCAAAGCTTCCAAGTTGCATCGGTATAAGGTCGATAGAGAATTCGTGCTCACTAAGTTTAAGGGTACAATTCGGAATGACAGAATCAATTGTGACAGGTTTTCCATCAGCTATTTCTACTGTAAATGGTTCCTCTAACTTAGTTCGGGTGTTAACAAGCAAGGGATCAAATCCTAAGGATACAAACATTTATTGGCCCCGGTATCAAACAACACTGAAGCATATTGGTGATCGATTAGAAACGTACCATTCACCACATCATTGGTGGCTTGAGCTTGTTGGGCATTGATGTTAAAAGCACGCCCTTATGCTACAGGCACAACATTGATAAGCGGAGGACATCGGTTACAGAAATGGGTTGGATCACCGCATTGATAGCATGCACGGCCTTGAGCAATTGCAGGAGGATGTTGGGGGACAGGTTCATTAGTCGGAGCCTTAGCAACACTCTTGCACAAGTTTAATGTATGGCCGAATCGACCATAGTTGGTGCACTGACGACACTGAGCATGAGTAGGATGGTGATACTTACAGATGTTGCATTGTGGAAAAGGACCAGTGTAAGGTTTCTTTGTCGGTGCTTGGTTATTGAGGGTCGGTTGATAGGTCGTGTGACTTGGTTGACTGGAACAGCAGGGGTAACCATAACAAAATTTTGAGACCTAGCCTTCCTCTTCCTGTCCTTAAAAGTTTCAGGCTTGTCTTCCTTGGTTGTTTCAACGGGAGACTTCTCAATTTTTTCTTGTCCCCCTTTCTGGTTAAAGTGTCGGCCTTGACATGATTGTCAGTTAGCTGTGCTGCTAGACGGATAGCATCCTCCAAGTTAGTAGTGTTCCTACCCCACACAAGGTCCTGAATCTGCATAGGGAGACCACCTATGTACTTCTCGATAGCTCGAGATGATGGAGTAACCAAATGAGGGACCAAGAGACTCAACTCGTGGAAATGGGTGGTGTAAACTAGGTTCTCGCCACTTTCCTGAGCCAAATCCCAGAATTCAGCTTCTAGCTTTTTGATTTCATTCCTCGGGCAGAATTCTCGTGTCATAAGTTCCTTGACTTCAGCCCAAGTCAAAGCTAGAGCAGCATCAGTCCCACGGGTTCGTTTCTCCCTGTTCCACCAAGTTAGTGCTCTTTTTTGAAAAACACTGGTAGCGTAGCGAATTTTGAGATTCTCGGGACACTCGCTGTTAAGAAACGTGCTCTCAATGCTCTCGAACCACTGTAGAATACCGGTAGCACCTTCGGTCCCGCTGAACTTAATGGGGTTGCAAGAACTGAAATGCTTGTAGGTATAAGCACGTGGAGGGTTAGGACCAACAAGGATTGGAGCAGGGTTTGCGCCTTGATTCAGATGAGTTAGGAGAGTTGGTATGACCGCAGCAACCTCCCGGGCTACGAGGGCAGTAATCTTGCGGCCGGAGTTTCTAGACCGTGAACGGATTTGATGAGAAGACATTCTGAAAGATCATTAAGAAATTTTATGAGAATTGGGTAATATGAGATATACAACATGAAAACGACAATCGGGAATTTGGCATAATAACAATGAGATGTTCCGAGTGTTATCGTTTGATTCGTAAATCAAAGCGAGTATGTTGACTAACCAAAGTATTAGGTCAACCACAACTTTGTTGAAGACATGCGTACCTATAAGTGGACACTCACCCCAAGGGTTCCCAGGTAAGGTAAACGGATCCATCGGTTGATTTGGATTTATATGAGTACCTTGCCTAGCCAAAACACCCCGAGATACAGGCATCCCACTCTTCCAGCATTGCATGTGTTTAGTGGTGGGACACAGACTTTGACGAGATTTTGAAAACCATAAGTATCAATTTTAGATTTGAAATTTGAAATTTGGAAATCATATGAATTAGGCACACAATGCCTTAGTATATGTTTTGGGAATTTGGGTGTGTATTTGTCATAATCAAGAGTAGAAGGATATCCATGTAAGGCACCTAACCTAGGAGAGTGTAAGGCACTAGAATCTTATCTAAGTATGAGCGGACTCGTAAGTAAGTTCTTAGTTATAGTCTAGGTCATTCCGTTTTTAATAACCTAATTCCCTATAACCATGTAAGGCTCTGATACCAATCTATCACACCCCAACCGATGGTGGAATCATCGAGGCGGACCAATGGAAATCGATTGTTCACAGCACATGGGTCTAAATAAACCGAAGTAATGTTAAACGTCACTTGCATTAATGAATACTATTACAATTAAACAATAATCAGAATAACGTAATGATAATTGTCTTTTATTTTGACTAAGTCCGGGTCCTAGATGAGCACGTAGAAATCCACTAACTTACTTAACCTGAAATCATGTGAAAAGTAACGAGTCAGCTATAAATTAGCCGGTGAGTAAACACAGTTTTGGATGTACATATATATATATATATATATAGTTGATTAAATGTTTGAATAATTCAATTCACATGACAATGTCGAGACTTATAGTACAATAATGTAACACAAAATACAAACCAACACAATCAATCCAAATGACTAAAATGACATGATCCGCAGACGAAGTCGTGATAGAATATGTGAATACGGTTTCAATCACCACTCGAATATTCGGATGGGGTGGGTTGTCAAACCAATAGATCTATCATTGTTACCGTGGTTGCATGAATTAATGATTGTGTTATCATCCCATTCATCTAACTATGAATACATTATTTCAAGTAAGGACATAACATGTAAAGAATTGAATTTATAAGTGAAATAAGAATGAAATAAAATGTTTGATTATTATGTAACATGATTTCCCCAAAAATATAAACACATAAAAATGGGCAATGAATACTCACTTGATTGGTGAGATTAGAATTTAAACGTGATAGATTAGGCGCCAACGATTTCCTTATGATTAACCTACGGTACGGTGCCTCGAATTAGAATAATAGTGATATGAGAATTGGGAATGTATTAGGGTTTCTATTGGGTTTTGAATGGTAGTTTAAATAAAATAATTTGTTTAGTTTGAATGTCTTGAAATAAATAAAATGAAATTATTTAAAGTGAGTATGTTTGAAAATTAATAGAAATAAATCTATCAATACATTTGATCATTTGATAGATTATTAAAGTGTGAGAAGAACAAATAACTAATTTTATTAATTAATTATATGCTAATTAATTAAAATATTTAGTTATTTAAGTGACTAAAAGAAATGGAGATATTTCGGAAAAACTTAGGTTGTCTTTTGGTGATTTTATAAAATATCAACTTATAACGTTAAAGAATAATTAGTAAATAATTAATGGTCAAAGGAATAATTAATTTGGAAAATTAATTTGTTAGTTTTTCTTTTGACAATTCGAAACGCTTTTATGTTTGATAAAAAAATAATAGTTTATAAACTTTAAAATTTACAAATAAATTTAGGATTCTTTATCAAATAATTTCATAAATAAAATAATTTTAAAAATAATTTCAGAGTTAGTTTAATGACAATTTCAGATAATATACATTTTCTGGATTTTAAATAAAAAAAAAGCCAAAAGGGGGGCGGAGGTCCGGTTCGAACCTGGGACCTCAGGGTTAGGAGGTGGTGTTGTTACCAGTTGGGCTAGAGCCCAGATCTTGTCAAAGGGTTCGGTTTAATTATTAAAAACCATTCAGTAATCATTTTCCCCAAAATCCTATGAACCCTAATTCGCATTTCGATCCAATTGAACATGAAAATGGATTTAGTAATCAAATCAAACATGGGGCTTTGATTACCCAAAATCAAGTGTGTGAGTGTGTTCAATTACACGGTATGATGTCGAGGTCGGTGGAATCGAGTTCGAGTTTTTCGCGACTTGAATCCGATCTTGAATCGAGGTGTGCGTGTGTTTGATTGAATTGGAGATGTAGAGAGTTTGTGGGTGTGATTTCGGAGGTTTGCCCTCTATTATGTAGGAGTAATTTGATGTTAAACCCTGCGAACGACTTTGATTTAATTGTCGAAGGTTCGGTCGGTTTCTTAATGTGATGGACGAGGTTTCTGTCAAATTGATGTTTTGATTATGGTTAGATTTGTGAGTATGCGTTCCAGGTTGGTTGATTGAATCAATTAATCGAGTTTCCAAGTGATTTTGATTTGGTTTTAAATGGGGTATCCAGGTTCAAGTCTAAAAAGCGTAAAGGAGATCAATTTTCGAATTGTATGGGGCCATAGGTTCGAATCAATCACGCGAGATTGATGGGAGCATTTAATTCGGTTGAAACCGCGTAATTTTAGGTGGTGTGGCTCGCCGGAAAACGGTCGAAAGGTGGCCGGAGGTGGGGGTGGGGGTCGACGGGTTGGGTGATGGATTTTAAAACGATTTTACACTTTTCCCCCTAAGGTTTATATTGTTTATAATTTTATTTCAAAGTCTTGTAAAATAAGTTTTAGTTGTTTACACTTTCAACCCAAAACTTTTAGGGTTAGGTTTTGAATAAAAATTTATTGTTATTATTATCATTTTGATAACTTCCATGAAACCTTACACATTATATAAAAAACGTATTTTATTTAACTTCAAATTTGATACTTAAACTTCATAAGCATCATTATTATTTATAATTTTTATGAAATTGTATTTATAAACCATACGATTTTAATTCGGATTAAATGACAATATTAATGTGCCCACATCGAAATACAATAGATTCCATTGACTAGAATAAATGGGCTCGGGTTACAAGTAGGAATGGCTCGGATGTTACAATAGCTTCCCCCCACATGTCATGGCTCATCCCAGAGCTTATCAACATGACATTAATCATCTCTTTTAAAGTACGGTTTTTTCATTCTGCAATGCCATTTGCTTGTGGTGAGTAATGTGTCGTACTTTCATGTATTATACCACTTTTTGCACATAAATCGGCGAACGGTGCAACATATTCACCACCTCTATCGCTTCACACAGCTTTAATTTTCTTGTTTAGTTGATTCTCAACGTCGTTTTTATGCAAGATAAATTTGTCGATTGCCTCATCCTTACTTTTAAGTAAGTATACGTAACAATATCTAGTGCAATCGTCAATAAAAGTGATGAAATATTTGTTTCCACCTCTTGTTGTGTGTGCTTTTAAATCACATATGTCGGTGTGAATTAAACCAAGGGTTTCGGTTATTCTTTCAACCGGTTTAAATGATGATCATGTAAGTTTTGCTTCAACGCATTTTTCACATTTAGAGTTTGTGTTAATATAGAATGTAGGTATGCATTTTAAATTTATTAAACGATGAATAGAATTATAATTTACATGTCCTAGTCTACCATGGCAAACATTTGAAGACTCAAGCATATAAAGAGAAGTAGTAGTCTTATTCATTTCACTTTTAACAACGGTTACATTCATCTTAAACATACCATTAAGGGCATAACCCTTCCCCACATACATTCCACGTTTAGTAAGGACAAACTTGTCTGAATCAAACACTAAACGAAAGCCAAACTTATTAAGCAACCATCCCGAAACAAGATTTTTGCGAATCTCCAGGACATACAAGGTGTTGCTCAAGGTGAGTTCCTTCCCGGTTCACCATCTTCATCCATCATATGTGCACGCTCACGCTTTGGTTGCTTGTATTGATTAGCACGGTGCCCTGTCTTATTGTAATTGTAGCAGATTCCTTGGAAAGGAGGAGGTGGAGGTTTCTTTTTCACAACCCCTTTCTTTGGTCCAAGGTTCACCTTTGGTTTCCCAATTAACTTTTTCCCTTTACCTTTGTAACCCCTTGATGACTGCCCATGTTCTACCATATTTTCCTTTGCCGTTGGTTACACACGGATGCCTTTTTGAGCCATTTTGTTGTCTTCTTCAATTCGAAGATGAACAATAAGTTCATCCACAGTCATCTCCTTTTGTTTAAGCTTAAGATAATTCTTAAACTCTATCCAACTTGGAGGCAACTTTTCAATCATGGCTGCAACTTGGAACGTGTCATTGAGATGCATCCTCTTAGCATGAATTTCATGAAGTATAACTTGTAACTCTTGAATATGGATAATCACAGTCTTGTGATCAACCATTTTATAATTCAAGAACCAAGCCATAATGAATTTCTTGCTCCCGGCATCATTGGTTTTATACTTCTTGTATAAAGACTCCTATAGTTCTTTGGTAGTCTTTATGCTGCAATACACGTTATACAATGAGTCACAAAGACCATTCAAAACGTAGTTGTGACAAAGAAATTCCGAATGTTTCCAAGCATCAATGGCACTCAAGGCTTGAGCATCATCCCCTTCTTTAGGTAGAGGGGCAGTTTTCTCCAAGAACTGTGCTAAGTTCAAGGTGGTCAAGTAGAATAACATCTTCTGTTGCCATATTTTAAAGTGGACACCCGTGAACTTTTTGGGTTTTTCCGTGTGGTTTGTCACAGTGGTCGCTCCCACCGTGGTTGCGACTAAAGGGGTTGATAAAGAGGAACTCATAGCACTAGAAGACATGTTGTTTGCTATTTTCTGACAGATGCAGTTTAAGTTAGAACACTTTTAAACAAATTTAAATGACAAACAAAATTAAATGACATTTTCCAAACTATTTTTAGAAATCTATAAAATTTAACGAAGATGTTCTAAGTTCAACTTTGAAGATCACCCATGAATAAGAAGACAAAAACAGTTAAAAAAAATTAAACTTTAAAAAACACAGATGAATTTAAAATATATATATGAACGGTGTTTTTAAAATTTGTTTTAAGTTTGTATGAACCGTTCATATAAAAATTAAACACAAACAATTTTATTAATATAATAAATACAAATGAAGATAAATAAACGATTACAAATTCCTTTTACACTTGTAAATTAACAGAAATAGATGAATAGAAATGTAAAGGCTAAGGATCGTGTTTAACATGGGGCCCTTAAAACAAATTCCGAGCCTCACAGGAGAACTCATTTTGTTTCCCAGGGTACAACAACCGAAGCAGTTTGTACTGCCGGAATTGATCTAGAACCCAACTTGTTTGTAGAAGACAAACTAGAGAGATTGAGGATGAGAGAACCTGTTTTCTGCAGGTTTCGAGTTGTGTTGGTGTGTCTTCATACTGAGGCACCCTTAGTATTTATAGTGGAATTCGAATTGTAACACCCACTCAACCATTAATCCGAAATCATGACTGCTCATTTAATTTGTCATTAACAGTCGTCGGTTTCGGTCAATCTGTAACGGAAACTGTTACGAGTTCCGAAGTTCAAAGTGTGCATCAAAGCGCCACATTGGGCCCACATGCCCACGCCGCGCGCGGGGGGGCGAGTGCGAGTTAAGGGTGTTTCGCACCCTTCGCGAATCCACTTAGTGTGAAACCTTAGGAAACAATATAAACAAGAGGTTATAGAATATAAACCATTTATATTCTTTCTTTCCTTCAATGTGGAACAACTTCCCACACTATTAATTTCTAATGTCATTAAACACATTAATTTTCATTCAACACATTAATGACTAAATATTAATAACCATATTAATATTATCAATAAATTTCCAACAGTAACTTCAATTGGATGCACTATGAATCCAATTGAAATTCATTTTCGAATAACATCAAAACAAATCAATAATAAATCAAATTAATTTCAGATAATTGTCGAATAACATCAAAACAAATTTCATTTAAATAAATATTAATAAACATTACAAATTTATTTCAAGTTTACATGCAAATACAATAAAAACAAATTAATTTTAAATTTATTTAATTGTCTAATATGTAGCTCTACACATAAATCAAAGCACGACCAATCTTCGTGAATTCCATCCAATTTTGCGTCTGTTTATTCATCTTTACCTTCTCCAACCTAAGAACAAACCGGTTAAAGTAAAGAAGGGGAGGGAATAAGTTTAAGAGAGAATAATTTGAAGCAATTTTCGATCATAAGCGTGTATGGAAACAAGGTTGAACACCCATGTACTTATTTTATGTCCTTTACCTTCTACATACAATCAAAGTAACTCCTAATCCCAATAAGCACATAGAAAAACATAATTCAAAGTAGAAGGCGCTAATCTCAACATCCCTATGAAATCTATTTCATGAGTTGAGTAAAACAAACAAACAGACAAACATACCCAGTGTATCCCGCTGAAAAGCAGGGTCTGGGAGGGGTATGTGGTGGCAAGTCTTTCCTCTATCCAGAAAGATAGAGAGACCGCTTCCGAAGAGACCCCCGACTCGTTAACAAAGGCAGAACCCATAACAATCATAATACATATCATACAACACATAGGTAAATATCACATGCAGAATTAGATAGTGCGCACATCATAAAAAGCGACGTGTGACACACAAAAAGGGTAGATGATGAAAAACTACGCCTGACGCGGGAGGTCCCGCCACAAGTAACCGTAACCCGTCCACACAAATCCCACTAAAAGTCCTTACTTTTTATTCGACTCCTCCACTCCCTCCTATCCTCGACCATGTGCTCAGAGAGGTGCAAGTCTATCATATCTCGCCTAATAATCTCATCCCAAGTCAACCTAGGTCTACCTCTACTCCTCCTACCCTCTACGTTGATGTTCTCTACTGCTCTAACAGGTGCTGCCATCGTTCTCCTCTTCACGTGCCTAAACCATCTTAGTCTTCCATCTCGTATTTTATATGTGATACATGCCACCTCTAGCCTCTGGCGAAAGACGTCGTTTCTGATCCTATCCAATCTTGTGTGTCCACACATCCACCTCAGTATTCGCATTTCTGCGACCTCTATTTGTCTCTCTTGCGATTTCTTTACGGCCTGTAAGACCCCGTTCCCGGGCACATCACAGTTGGTCATTTACAGCATAAAACATACATATTATAAATTTAACAGCGGAATCAATTTGACAAAAACCCATTCATTCATTATAACCACTGTTGTTAAGCAATACATTCTAGTTCATAGGTCACAAAATGATTAGTCGAATGAATTACAAAACAACAGTATTGTCAAAACATAAATGGATGTCAGTCTTGCCCGCCAAATAGCCATCCCCGTGTGCCATCATCAGCAACCTGTTACCTGCCAACTGGAAAACACATAAAAGTCGGCGTTGCTGAGTGAGTTCCAGTTTTGTAATTAAAATACTTTACTTTTCATTTCAAACCGTTCATTATTCATATGTGATCACACATCGTACGTACACGTAGGTAACATCATTATTATCTTCATCATCATTCAATTCGTACTTTTACCATTATCCTTCCGAGTATTTTGCGACACAGAGTCACTCACCTCGTTAGCAATCTTAATGGATTTCCCTTTGTGTTCCTGTGAGTCTTTTGCGACACCGAGTCGCTCACCTCAATGGCAATCTCAAGGATTGCACTTATCCTGTGAGTCTTTTGCGACACCAAGTCGCTCACCTCTATGCCAATCTCAAAGATTGACCCTGTGTGCATCCTTCAGGGTAGCGAACCCGCATCACAGTTGAGCTAACACCTGCCAGGCGTGTGCACCTCCATTTATTGCATGTTTGGACTTATTACCCTACACTTGGTTTTCTAAGTCAGAATTCAGACACATGAGCACTGTTTGGACTTATTACCCTACACTTTTTTCTAAGTCAGAATTCAGACACATGAGCAGTGTTTGGACTTATTACCCTACACTTAGTTACACATTTTTTCTAAGTCAGAATTCAGGCTCATGAACACTGTTTGGACTCATGATCCTTGTATAGGCGTATTATTAACACCTGTTAAACATGTTCCTGAGTCCATTTCAGTCCACAATCATCACATTACCTTATTCTAAGCATTACACACTATACTAATCATGATCATAACATAAAACATTCATAAACATCATCATGCATACATGGGCACATACGGGTTCATACTTCCATTCTTTTTTTAAAAAACATTTTACATGTATTTCCAGCCCTAAAATCGTAGAAAAACATGTGAAAAATACAGGGTCTAGAACTCACCTTTGTTGTTCTTTAATTTCACACTCTTCACCCGAGCCTCTTCAAACGGTTCTAACACCTAAAACACACACGATACCACCCGAACACACAAGTCACATTTATAAGCACTTACACGGGTCTAGAATCATCCTAAGCATCAAAGTTTCAAGAATTCTTACCAAAACTTCGAACCTTCTTTTTCCTTCTTCAAAAACCCGTATCTTGCTCTTTCTCTCTCTAAAATGTCGAATGAGTGTGTTGTGCGGGTCGTAGGCGGCCATACGCCCTTTTTACCAACTTTTTACCAACTTTACACCTTTTTACACTTTTAACCCCCATCTTTTGGTTGACATTCATTTCTCCCCCTTTCCCTTTTTCTTTTATTCTTTTATATATATATATACATTATATATATATCATATATATATATATATATATATATATATATATATATATATATATATATATATTTAAGAATTACGGGTGTTACAAGTCCACCCCGCTTATATAGGTTTCGTCCCCGAAACCTGTTATTCCTCAAACAGTTGAGGGTAATGCTGCCTCATTTCCTCTTCAGTCTCCCACGTAGATTCTGATCCCTTTCTGTGCTTCCACTGTACACGCACAAGAGGAACCACTTTAGTCCTCAGCCTCTTCTCTTTACGATCGATGATTGCCACTGGTTGCTCCACATAATTGAGCCTTTCATCAACTTCAATGTCCTCCAGTTGTACAACCATGTCTTCATCAGCTAAGCACTTTCTCAGATGAGATACATGGAATGTGGGATGAATTCCACTTAACTTTTCTGGCAATTCAAGTCGATAGGCTACCTCTCCTACTCATGCGATAATTCGGAAATGTCCTATATATCTCGGGCTTAGCTTACCTCGTTTCCTGAATCGGATAATCCCTTTCTAAGGTGAGACCTTTAACATGACCCGGTCTCCAACCCTGAATTCTATCGGTCTTCGCCTTTTGTCAGCATACGACTTTTATCTTTCTCCGCCTTCATGAAGGCTTTGATCTTTTCCAATTTCTCAGTCGTAGCTTCGATCACCTCAATACCTCCTAACTCTTTCTGCCCAATGTCTTCCCAACACACGGGCATCCTACATCTCCTACCGTATAGCATCTCGTAGGGTGGCATGCCAATACTGGCATGATAACTGTTGTTGTACGAGAATTCTGCTAATGGTAAGTGATCATCCCAACTTCCTCCAAAATCGATCACGCATGCTCGGAGCATATCCTCGAGCGTCTGTATCGTCCTCTCAGACTGACCGTCCATCTGAGGATGATATGCGGTACTAATGTGTAGCCTCGTCCCCATCGCATCATGGAATCTCCTCCAAAACTTCGATGTGAACCGGGTGTCACGATCCGACACGATAGACACCGGAACGCCATGACGAGCTACGATCTCCTTGATGAACAGATCCGCCAATCTTTTGGATGAATACGTCTCGCGGATCGGTAGGAAGTGGGCACTCTTCGTTAATCGGTCGACGATCACCCATATAGCATCATACCCTTTCGGGGTACGTGGTAACTTCGTGATGAAATCCATGGTGACGTGCTCCCACTTCCACTCGGGTATATCCAATGGTTGGATCTTCCCGTAAGGTTTCTGGTGTTCTGCCTTTACTTGTAAACAAGTCAGGCACTTACTCACGTACTCCACCACGTTACGTTTCATGCCCGGCCACCAATAATCCTTCTTCATATCATGATACATTTTGGTGGCACCGGGATGAATGAAGTATCGAGTCTTATGGGCCTCATCCATGATCTTTCCACGTAGATCCCCGTATCGAGAAATCCATATCCGCCAGAATCTGGTTTTAACACCAAGAGTGTTCTCGCCCAATTCCGTGACTAGGCCTCTCATCCTTTCGGAGTTAAGACGATCTTCTTTCAAAGCCTCGTCTTGAAACTCCTTAACCTGTGTCATCACGTCGGAGGTCATGATTAACTGATAAGCCTTCACCCGAATCGGCTCGGGTCTCTCCTTCCGGCTAAGGGCATCTGCCACCAAATTGGCCCTGCCCGGATGGTAATGGATTTCGCAATCATAGTCCTTTATGAGTTCCAACCATCGCCTCTGCCTCATGTTCAGGTCCTTTTGCTCGAAGAAGTACTTTAAGCTTTTGTGGTCTGTGAAGATGGTGCACTTCGTCCCGTATAGATAGTACCGCCAAATCTTCAACGTAAAAACCACCGCGGCTAATTCTAGATCGTGTGTGGGATAGTTGACTTCGTGGGTTTTCAGTTGTCGGGATGCGTAGGCTATTACCCTTCCACGTTGCATCAATACACAACCTAGCCCAGAGTAGGATGCATCCGAATAAACCACTAAGTCGTCATTTCCTTCAGGCAATGTCAAGACAGGAGCTTGTGTTAGTCTCGTCTTTAACTCCTCAAAGGCAGTCTCCTGCTCTCGACTCCACACGAATTTCACGTCCTTGCGGGTCAATTTTGTTAAAGGTGAGGCTATCTTGGAGAAATCTTGAATAAATCTCCTGTAGTAGCCCGCCAATCCCAAAAAGCTACGAATTTGGAGGGTGTTTTAGGAGACTTCCATTGCATCACGGCCTCCACCTTTGCTGGATCCACCTTGATTCCCTCTGCATTTACCACGTGACCCAGAAATTGCACCTCGCGTAGCCAGAAAGCACACTTGGAGAACTTAGCATACAGTTTCTCCTTTCTCAAAGTCTCCAACACTTCCCGAATGTGACCGGCATGCTCTTCCTCGCTCCTTGAATAAATCAAGATATCATCGATGAATACAATCACTGATTTATCCAACATCGGCCGGCACACCCGATTCATCAAATCCATAAAAGCAGCTGGCGCGTTGGTTAACCAAAGGACATAACTAGAAACTCATAGTGTCCATAACACATACGAAAAGCTGTTTTAGGAATGTCCTGCTCCCTCACTTTCAATTGATGGTAGCCAGACCGAAGATATATCCTAGAGAACCAACTGGCACCCTGGAGCTGGTCGAACAAGTCGTCAATCCTCGGTAACGGACACCGGTTCTTTATCATCAATTTGTTCAACTCCCGGTAGTCGATACACATTCTCATGCTACCGCCCTTCTTCTTCACGAATAAGACCGGAGCACCCCAAGGAGAGATACTCGGTCTGATGAAACCCTTATCAAGCAATTCTTGCAGTTGCTCCATTAACTCCTTCATTTCAGTCGGGGCCAGTCGATACGGTGCCTTAGTGACAGGTTGGTCACCGGGTATCAGGTCAATTTGGAATTCGATTTCGCGATCCGGTGGCACACCCGATAGGTCCTCTGGAAACACATCGGGAAAGTCACACACAACCGGCATATCGGACAATTATGGTGTTGACGTGTCCACATCCTTCACGTAGGCTAGATAAGCGCTACATCCACGTCTCATGCACTTTCCCGCCACCACCATCGAGATTACTTTTGGAATCGTCATAACCCGATCGCCATATATTGTCACCGGACTTCCGTCAGGCGCCGTCAGTTTAATCATTTTCTTACGACATACGATATTCGCTTCATGGGTTGCTAACCAATCCATCCCTAGTACTACATCAAATCCACCTAGGGGCATCACATGTAATTTAGCAACAAACCTATGACCTTCTAACTCTATGGCACAATCCTCTATCATATTTGTAACCCTAGTGGACTTACCAATAGCAGTCTCTACGTCGAAGGGCTCATCAATGCATTTACTACTAAGGGGCAGTTTAGCACAGAAATTGGCAGAAATAAAACTCCTACTAGCACCAGAATCAAATAATACAGAAGCAAGAGTTTGATTTACTCGAAACGTACCTGACACAACATCAGGGTCCGTCCTAGCCTCCTCCCTGGTCATGGTGAAAGCTCTGGCACTTGCCTTCTGCCCTTCAGCCCCGGCCGTCTTCTTCACCCCGGAACTCTCCACCCTTGGCTTTCTGCAGTCTTTGCTCATATGGCCCGCCTCACCGCAGGTGTAACACCTCAGCTCCTTACAGTCTTTCAAGATGTGGTTCGGCTTCCCACACTTGAAACACACGTTGAGCCCCATTCTGCACTCACCCGTATGCTCCTTCCCGCACTTGCCACACCTTTTAGGCCCTAAGCTTGATGACCCCACCCTACGGTCATCCCTCCTCATCTTCTTGTTGTTCGGGGTAAAACCACCACGCCCGAACCGTTTTCCATTCCAGTTTCGGTCACCACCGCCCGCCTTCTTCACCTCCGTATCTGCTATCTCCCTCTCATCATAGAGTCTCCCAGCCAAATCCACTGCCGACCTAAAAGTGCTCAGTCGGGCAGCAATCAGGTGCCTACAAATGTCGGCTGGCAGTCCCTGAATGTACCGGTTAATCTTTCGAGACGTCGGTGTCACTTGATCGGGCACCAGCCTAGCCATCTCATTGAATTTGGTAGTGTACTGCTGGTGGGTCATGGTTCCTGCCTTGAGTTGTAGGAACTCCCTCTTAATCTTATCAAGTTCCCTGTGAGGAAAGAATTCCTTAATTACCAGCTTCTTCAGCTCGTTCCATCGTATTTTCTCGATGGCCCTGGAACCTTTAGCTTGGACAATATTGTCCCACCAGCATAGTGCTGAGTCAGTAAAGGAGTGGGTGGCAAACTTCACCTTCTGATCTTCCCAGCACTCGCTAATCTCGAGTACCGCTTCCATCTCCCTTACCTAACGGTGGGCAGCAACATTGCCATTTCCATCAAAAGTCGGGGGCTTGCACCTCTGGAATGCCCCATGGCTGCATCCCTTGGACGTCACCCCCCCACCACACCATCCTCTTCCTCTTCAGACACTACTATCTCAAGATCCGGTCGTTCCTCTCCTCCCTTGCTTTCCTTCCCAGTCGACTCTCTCCTATCCTCCTTCTCCTTTCTCTCCTCATTCCTCACAGCTCGAATAACATCGGTCACTACAGATGGCATAACTGCCTGCAGGACCTGGTGTACCTCATCAGCAATCGCCTCCCTAGCTGAGGCATTCAGGCTGGCATTCTCGTTTCCCTCAGTCCGGTCAGGAACCTCGGGGTTCTCATGGGTCGTCTCAGCAGCCTTGGCACTACTCCTGGTCATACGCGGTCTGCCTCTACCTCTAGAAGCTTTGGTAGGTTTCTTCCTAGCCATTTCCTAAGCACTATAAGATTCAAACACCAAAACAGTCATTCAGGGTAATAGCTCAGTTTATGTCAAGTATAATAAGTCTTTAATTACAGTGGCCAGTTGTGATTAGCCACTTACTTTACTCTCCACACCCCAAGCACTTCCTCTCCTGACTACATCAGCATCTAAATCTACTAAGAATACATAAATCACATAGCACATGCACATAATATTGATTAAATTTCCAGAAAAACAATACCTGATGGCACATGGCTACTCGAGCTAACATCCCTCTTCCTGTCCCATTTTCAGTTTAAGTTAAGGTTTATTTTGAAAAATTTACCCGTTTCACTTAAACTTTGGCTCTGATACCAACTTGTAAGGCCCCGTTCCCGGGCACTTCACAGTTGGTCATTCGCAGCATAAAACATACATATTATAAATTTAACATCGGAATCAATTTGACAAAAACCCATTCATTCATTATAACCACTGTTGTTAAGCAATACATTCTAGTTCATGGGTCACAAAATGATTAGTCGAGTGAATTACAAAACAACAGTATTGTCAAAACATAAATGGATGTCAGTCTTGCCCGCCAAATAGCCATCCCCGTGTGCCATCATCAGCAACCTGTTACCTGCCAACTGGAAAATACATAAAAGTCAGCGTTGCTGAGTGAGTTCCAGTTTTGTAATTAAAATACTTTACTTTTCATTTCAAACCGTTCATTATTCATATGTGATCACACATCGTACGTACACGTAGGTAACATCATTATTATCTTCATCATCATTCATTCGTACTTTTACCATTATCCTTCCGAGTCTTTTGCGACACAGAGTCACTCACCTCGTTAGCAATCTTAATGATTGCCCATTGTGTTCCTGTGAGTCTTTTGCGACACCGAGTCGCTCACCTCTATGGCAATCTCAAGGATTGCACTTATCCTGTGAGTCTTTTGCGACACCAAGTCGCTCACCTCTATGCCAATCTCAAAGATTGACCCTGTGTGCATCCATCGGGGTAGCGAACCCGCATCACAGTTGAGCTAACACCTGCCAGGGGTGTGCACCTCCATTCATTTGCTTGCAAGACTTTCGTTCATTCATTTACGTTCCACTTTTCTTTATCATTAATCTTTCACTTTATTAATGATAATACTTCCTGTCTTGATCATGATCATACCACGTAGAGTCATACAATATTATTATTAATAAGCATATTAATAATAATAATAATAACATTAATAATAGCCCTAATCATAATATTAATTAAAATATTAAGAAAAGAGTCATAATGAAATCAGACATAATCATATGCATTTAATAAATCCTTAGTCAATATTAGTCCAAAACCCTAGCTGTACAGACTTCCACGAAAATTCTGCATTAAATTCTAATTTTTGGGCGCATGAGTACTATTTGAACTCATTAGGACTATTTGGGCGTTTGACCACTGTTGGGACTTTTTACCTTACACTTAGTAAATAATTCTAGGCACAAGAGCACTGTTCAGACTCATTACCCTACACTTAGTATTTTCTAAGTCAAAATTTAGGCACATGAGCACTGTTTGGACTTATTACCCTACACTTGGTTTTTTTTCTAAGTCAGAATTCAGACACATGAGCACTGTTTGGACTTATTACCCTACACTTGGTTTTTCTAAGTCAGAATTCAGACACATGAGCACTGTTTGGACTTATTACCCTACACTTGGTTTTTTTCTAAGTCAAAATTCAGACACATGAGCACTGTTTGGACTTATTACCCTACACTTGGTTTTTCTAAGTCAGAATTCAGACACATGAGCACTGTTTTGACTTATTACCCTACACTTGGTTTTTCGAAGCCAGAATTCAGACACATGAGCACTGTTTGGACTTATTACCCTACACTTGGTTTTTCTAAGTCAGAATTCAGACACATGAGCACTGTTTGGACTTATTACCCTACACTTGGTTTTTTTCTAAGTCAGAATTCAGACACATGAGCACTGTTTAGACTTATTACCCTACACTTGGTTTTTCTAAGTCAGAATTCAGACACATGAGCACTGTTTGACTTATTACCCTACACTTGGTTTTTCTAAGTCAGAATTCAGACACATGAGCACTGTTTGGACTTATTACCCTACACTTGGTTTTTCTAAGTCAGAATTCAGACACATGAGCAGTGTTTGGACTTATTACCCTACACTTAGTTTTTCTAAGTCAGAATTCAGGCTCATGAACACTGTTTGGACTCATGATCCTTGTATAGGCGTATTATTAACCTGTTAAACATGTTCCTGAGTCCATTTCAGTCCCAATCATCACATTACCTTATTCTAAGCATATACACACTATACTAAGCATGATCATAACATAAAACATTCATAAACATCATCATGCATACATGGGCACATACGGGTTCATACTTCCATTCTTTTTTTTAAAAACATTTTACATGTATTTCCAGCCCCAAAATCGTACAAACCATGTGAAAAATACGGGGTCTAGAACTCACCTTTGTTGTTCTTTAATTTCACACTCTTCACCCGAGCCTCTTCAAACGGTTCTAACACCTAAAACACACACACGATACCACCCGAACACACAAGTCACATTTATAAGCACTTACACGGGTCTAGAATCATCCTAAGCATCAAAGTTTCAAGAATTCTTACCAAAACTTCGAACCTTCTTGTTCCTTCTTCAAAACCCGTATCTTGCTCTTTCTTTCTCTAAAAATGTCGAATGAGTGTATTGTGTAGGGTCATAGGCGGCCATACCCCCTTTTTACCAACTTTTTACCAACTTTACACCCTTTTTACACTTTTAACCCCCATATTTTGGGTTGACATTCATTTCTCCCCTTTTCCCTTTTTCTTTTATTCTTTATATATATATATATATATATATATATATATATATATATATATATATATATATATATATATATATATATATATATATATATATATTTTAAGAATTACGGGTGTTAGACGGCCCAACAGTCTGTGTCGTATAGCATAGCTGGACGTACTGCTATTCTGTATAGTTTTCTCTTTAGTTTTGGTGGGAACCTCTTATCACACAGAATCCCTGATGCTGCTTTCCACTTGCACCATCCTGATTGCACATGGTGGGCTACATCGCTGTGTATCTCTCCGTCTTCCTGTATATACGAGCCAAGGTATTTGAACCTACACGTCCGGGGGACCGCCATGCCCTGTATACTTATTTGGGTGTCCTCTTCGGCCTCACCACTAAAGTTACAATGCATGTATTCTGTCTTAGAGCGACTTATCCTTAAGCCCCTGCGTTCTAGTGCTGCTCTCCACTGTTCTAATCTCTCGTTCAACACCGTCTTAGATTCTGATATTAAGACAATATCATCCGCAAACAGCATACACCATGGGACTGGCTCTTGTATAGACTTGGTCATCTCGTCCAACACTACTGTGAAGAGGAATGGGCTCAATGCCGATCCTTGGTGGAGTCCAACTTCCACCGGGAAGAAGTCTGTGTCCCCGACAGGTGCTCGTACACACGTTTTTGCCCTGTCATACATATCCTGTATTATTTTGATATACCTCTCTCGTACCCTTCTAATTCGTAGACTTTCCCAGATGAGTTTCCGCGGCACACTGTCATAAGCTTTTTCTAGGTCAATGAATACCATATGTAGGTCTCTTTTCTTTTCTCTATATTTCCCTATTATCCTCCTTATGACGTGTATAGCTTCTGTTGTAGAGCATCCTGGCATAAATCCAAATTGGTTTACCGCTATCTGAGTTTCTCGTCTAATTCTCGTGTCAACAATTCTTTCCTATAGTTTCATCGTGTGACTCAATAGCTTTATTCCCCTGTAATTTGCACAACATTGGACATCTCCTTTTTTCTTATATATGGGGACTATGACACTGCTTCTCCACTGCTCTGGCATCTTTTCTGTCTTAAAGATAGTGTTGAATAAGTCCGTTAGCCATTGTAGGCCCTCATCTCCAAGGCACTTCCACACTTCAATCGGAATGTTGTCTGGCCCCACCGCCTTAGCCCTTCCTATTTTCTTCAAAGTTCTCGTAACTTCATCGACTGTAATGCTTCTACAATAACACTTGTTTGTTGCGTCGTTTGATTTGTTTCATCGATCTCCGTCTGTTGGTTACGGTTCTTTATGTTGAAAAGGTTATCGAAGTAAGTTTTCCATCTCCCCTTGATGTCTTTCTCCCTCACCAAGACCTTACCATCCGCGGCCTTTATAAACTTCACCATTCTCAAGTCCTGTCTTCTACATTCCCTTGCCTTGGCAATCTTAAACATGTCATGTTCACCCTCTTTCGTCTCTAATCGCTTATACATCCTCTCGTATACTGTGTTCTTTGCCTCTGACATAGACTTTTTCACCTCTCGTTTAGCCTCTTTGTATTTATCTTTTAGCTCGTCTCGTTCTTCCTCATTATTACAGCGTAAAAGTTCTCTAAAACTTTGTTGTTTAATTCTTATCTTCTCCTGTACATTTTCGTTCCACCACCAGGATTTCTTATGAACGACTGTCCTATTTGTTGTAGTCCCAATCGTTTCTTTAGCTGCTTGAATGACTCTAGTTGCCATAGCCTCCCACTTTTGGTTGGCGTCTTCCTGTGGTCCACTCAGGTTCATTGGTATGATTTTATCTCTAAAGATGGTAATCTTTTCGTCTTTGAGTTGTCCCCATCTGATCATAGGTCTATTCTCTTAGTTGGTTGGACCATTGCTCTCTTCAGTCGTAGATCTGCCACCAACATGTGATGTTGAGTGGGTACTGTCTGTCCCGGTATTGTCTTGCAGTCCTTCCACGAGCTACGATCTTCCCTCCTCATCAACAAATAATCTATCTGTGTGTGTCTCCCGCCGCTGCTAAACATGATTAGATGCGAGTCTCTTTTCTTGAAAAAGGAATTTATGATGCTTAGTTCATGCACTAATACAAAGTCAAGAAGCTCCCAACCGACGTCATTCCTCAGACCATACCCAAAGCCTCCATGCACCAACGGAAAATGATCGTTGTCCTTACCGATATGCCCATTAAAATCTCCTCCTATGCATATTTTTTATTGTCGCGGTATGTCTCGCATAACGTGATCTAAACTCTCCCAGAACTTCTTTCTTTCCGTTTCCCCTAATCCAACTTGTGGTGCATACGCACTAACTACAGCCACTACTTCGTCCCCTATTATTATCCTTAACAACATAAGTCTATCGTCGTATCTTCTAACCTCCACTACATTATCCTGAAGTTCTTTGGCAACTAGAAAACCTACTCCATTTTTCGTTCCATCTGACCCTGAATACCATAGTTTATACCCATTACACTCCTTTGCCCTCCCACCCCGCCATCTAGTCTCCTGGAGGCACAAAGTATGCATTGGTTTATTCTGGAACTTGAAAGTAGAAATACTTTATTCTGGAACTTGAAACAAATAAAACAACGAAGGTTAGGAAAGAAAAAAGAAAAGGCTGTGAACCAATCTTGACTTCTGGGGTGTGCATTGGTTTCTAATACTTTATTCTGGAACTTGAAAGTAGAAATACAGCTTCAAACTTCCCACAAAGTATGTATAGTTCGAACCGGACCAAATGTATTTGCTTGTGCATATAGCTTTCATTTTTGACGACAAATCAACGAAACACTTGTTTGTATCTTATAGCTTGTTGTTCATATTAATATACAAAAGTAGAGTAGATGTTGATATGCATATATATATGTACAGACACATTTAAAAATCATACATGTAGACCATTACAGGTTTTAAATTGGTTTCTTCGCAATAGAGCTTTTTTTTTCTTGAGTAGTAAATATTTTTGGTTTGTTAAAGTAAGATACAGCAGTTAAAATAAAGGAAAAAATAAAATGTTACCTGGTTTTGCGCCCAAGACAATTAGCCCATTGTCACCATCAGCAACGGCCTGACTTTCTACATCATGTGTTTTGTATA
>CM044015.1:40255685-40485685 GCA_024085815.1 Flaveria linearis
CACCTTCAAGCTTCTTTATAACCTGCACCGGAGCCTTGAAAACAGCAAAGTTATAGATGGGAAGGCCACCCAAAACAGCATTTACCAGAGTGAGCCTGCCCCCGAAAGAAAGAGAGCTAATCTTCCATGTAGACAATTTAGATTTGAATTTTTGGATGACAGGTTCCTAATTTTTTGAAAGGTTCATATTTGCCCCAATAGGGACACCTAAGTGAGTAAATGGAAATCCACCCGCCTTACATCGGAGAGACTCCGCCATTCGGATAATAGCAACGTTTTCAACTCCCAACCCGTAAATTTGGCTTTTTTCAAAGTTAATTCTCAGACCAGAGGCGATCTGAAAACATCTCAAAATACGCATAAGGTTTCTCCCATTCTGGAGTGACCATTCCCCCATGATCAATGCATCATCCGCAAAAAATGTGTGAGACATGACAGGACCATTCCCCGGCAAACGAATCCCATTGAAAACCCCGCCAGCGATAGCCGAGTTTAAAGCAAGATGCAATGCTTCCATCACGATGATAAAAGGAAAGGGGCAAGAGGGTCACCTTGACGAAGACCCTTAGACGGGGAGAACTCTTCCGTGGGAGAGCCGTTAACCAGAATCGACGCCTTACCAGATGTCAGACAATTCATAACCCACATTCTCCATAGTGGGGGAAACCCCATATGAGACATAATAGAATCCAAAAAAGACCAACTGACAGAATCATACGCCTTTTCGAAATCGATTTTAAATAGCATAGAGGGCCTTTTGACCGCTTTAAGCCAGGCTACAATTTCGCATAGAATAAGAGGGCCGTCGTGGATGTTTCTGCCAGGGACAAAAGCATTCTGTTCCTTACTAACCACCAGATCGATTACACCTTTCAAGCAGTTAGCCATTACTTTGGAAACAATCTTATTTAAACAGCCAATAAGACTGATAGGCCGAAAGTCAGAGATCACCAGAGGCCCAGTTTTCTTTGGAACGAGAGCAATGAAAGAGGAGTTGCAGCCCAGGCTGATTGGAGCGCCAGAATGGAAGTAGTCCAAAGCCGCTTTAATGTCTATCTCCAGCAGGACCAAAACGTTTTTATGAAATTGAAGTTGAACCCATCCGGACCAGGTGCCTTATCTCCCCCACACTCCCAAACCGCCACCTTGATTTCATTCAGAGAGAAAGGAGCGACAATGGCTTCTCCTAAGTCGCTAGTAAGCTTATGGAACCCGGGATTGTAGAACCGCGGCCTGGAAGGGTAGCCTTCGAGGAATCTAGAACCGAAATAATCCAGGAACTCTCCTTTTACTTTTGATGGATCGGTTATCCATTCCCCGTTAGCCATGATTCCGTTTACTCTAGAGTTTTTTATTTTTGAGTTGATACAGTTGTGGAAGAAACGGGAATTCTTGTCACCTTTCTTCAGCCAATTGATTCTGGACTTTTGCCTTAGATCCAAGATCTTTGCTTCCTGAAGAGCAGCAAGTCGCTTTTTCCATAGAATACGGAGATGTTTTTCTTCGTCCGTAAGAGGAACAATTCAGCGTGTGACTCAATCCGTTCTAGGTTATCCTCAAGATTTGCAATCTCCTCCTCCTCTTTAATTTTGCCATTAGACCTCTATTTCTTGATAGCCATCTTGACAGCCTTTAGACGCATCATGAACCGTTTGTCTGGAGGGCCAAAAACCACAGCCTCCTTATATGCCTTCTCAACAACCTGAGAGAAATCCGGCTTGTCAAGCCACGAATTAAAACATTTAAAATGGATTAGGCCAAAGTCAAAAGGGGAGGATTTCAGTAAAATAGGAGCATGGTCAGAGAACTTCCGAGGAAGCATTGAGACAGCTGACTCCGGCCACTTATCCCAAACCGCGAGCACACCAAAATCCTGTCAAGTTTGCTTAATTTAGATCCATCCGAAGACATGTAAGTAAACCTGCCACCTCCCATTGGAAACTCATGAAGGTCAGCCCGATGGATGAAATCATTGAAGACCTTTGATGAAGAAGCACAAAAAGAAGAGTTGAATCATTCAGATTGAGATCTCACTTCGTTAAAGTCACCAAGAATCATCCATATACCCCCTAATTGTTGCTTCCGGTCGCTGATCTTGTTCCATAAGAGAGCCTTATCCCCCGGAGATTGAGGCCCGTAAACATTCATTATCATAACCTCATCAGAACAGTTAGCCATATTCCCTTTTAGGAGAATGAAATTTTGATCCAAAATGACATCATTAACCGAAAATTTGGCAGGATCCCAAATAGAGATTAACCCCCAGATCTACCAGCCGAAGGTTGAGAACGAACTTGAAAAAAATTACCCCAGAAGCCTTTAATCTCCTCCAAGCTTATCTCCTCAATTTGTGATTCCTGAAGAGCGACGAAGCTAATATTATGCGCCTTCCTTAAACCTTGAACCCATGATTTTTTAATGCTCCCCCTTACTCCTCGAATATTGATGGACATGCAGTTCATTTTAACAACATTTGTCACCCCCACCTTCCACAAGGATCCGAACATGATCAATTAAAAAACAAACATCTCGAATATTGATGGACGCGCTCAATGATGCCTTTAGTTTCTATTAATTAAAAAACATTATATGATGGTCTAATTCCATTCATGGCACATCAAAAGCCGTGCATATGCAAAACATGATCAAAAGTCGATTTAGATAGCAAAAATAAAGTTACCCATGAAACAATAGTACCATATGCTTAAGGGGTTGTAAAACACAACAATGATATTGCCTCTTAGTAAACATCATATGTTTGCACATTTTGGTTTGGCAAACACTAAGGGAGTGTTTGTTTTCTTAGAAAAGCTCTTTCTGACTATTTTGTCTGTGTTGAGCAAACCACGCGCAAAAGTTAAGGTTTGTATAGTGTTTGTTTTTTGAAGATATTTTAGTAAAAGATCTTCCTGAGATCTACATGAGACAGACATAAATCATTCACTTCGGCAATCTTCTATCCTCTTCTTATTTTTCACCTTCAACTTCGACCCATACCTCCTTCCCCTCATTTTCATAGTCTCCGGCCACCGCAGCAACCACGCCCTTCATCGCTTTCCGTGATGCCGCCCCCCAGCTACCGCTGCCCCCTTCCAGCCCCCGTAGCCGCCTCCACCTTCCCACCGCCACCACTCTATTAAAAAAGGTACCATGATTTTTTATTTATGTAGTATGTTTGTGATTTGGTTTAGGGTTTTTTTTATTTATGGTTTATATAGTATGATTTGTGATTTGATTTAGGGTTTTGTTTGATTTGTGATTTAGGTAGTATGATTTGTGATTTGGTTTAGGGTTTTGTTTGATTTGTGGTTTATGCAGTATGATTTATGATTTGGTTTAGGGTTTTGTTTGATTTGTGATTTAATTAGGTAGTATGATTTATGATTTGGTTTAGGGTTTTGTTTGTTTTATGATTTGGTTTAGGGTTTTCTAATTTGATTTATGATTTTAGGTAGTATGATTTGTGATTTGGTTTAGAGTTTTGTTTGATTTCTGATTTTAGGTTGTATGATTTGTGATTTGGTTTAGAGTTTGGTTTGATTTGTGATTTTAGCTAGTATGATTTGTGATTTGGTTTAGTATTTTGTTTGATTTGTGATTTTCGCTAGTGTGATTTGTGATTTGGTTTAATATTTTGTTTGATTTATGATTTTAGCTAGTATGATTTGTGATTTGTTTTAATATTTTGTTTAATTATGATTTTAGGTCATATGATTTGTGCTTTGGTTTAGTATTTCATTTGATTTATGATATTAGGTGGTATGTTTTGTGATTTGATTTGGTATTTTGTTAGATTTGATTTGTGAAAAATGCTTGTCGTTTGTTGATTAATAGAAATGGTAGAATAACAACAATGGTCGATTGAGCAACAAAAATGCTTAATAGAGACTTGCATAGAAGAGGTAAACAAGTTGGGTAGAAAATGATTGAGTATGCACAAAGAGTCATGTAACAACTTAAAAAGAGTGCTTAAGGAGAGGTTTGGCTTGGATTTGAAGCAAAAACAAATAAAGAATACATATGGTAATCTTAAAGCCAATACATAGGGTGGGTGTATTTGAAAAACAAAACACACACCATATACAACCCTCAAACAAACACTTTTACCTTATTCAGCAAGGAACGGAAAGAATTAAGAAGGTATGCAGCGGGATCATTGGAAACAGTTCCATTTCCGTTGGTTACAGAAAGGAACATTAACCATGCACATGCAAACTACGAAACCTCACTGAAGGTTCGTTTGATGTCTTGAAAGCACGATTCCCTATATCTAAGAGGATGGAACCATTTCCCTTGGTTACACAAATGAATATTACCATTGCATGTTTCGCACTACATAACTTTAAGGAAAGAGTTTCAGCGATGAGTTTTTTAAACAATACGATCAACCCAATGTGTCGTTCTCGAATTGTCATGTGCACGTTGATGCTGATGAAAATGAGGTTGAAGCACGTGGTACCGTGTCAGATCGGGAATATATGATTCCGTTACGAGATATAATTACTGAGCAGTTAATGCGAAATTTGGAATAAATGATTTAAGTAAAATGTATTTTTACGGTTTTATTAATATTATTTTAGTGTTGTATGACTTTTATTTAAAATTTAAGTGTTGAAGCACTTTTTAAAGTTTAAAAAATAGATTTATTTTAATTATATAATATTTTAGCAGTTTGTAGATGTTAAAAAACAAACAGTATTCTTCTTGCAGACTGCAGACGTTTGGTCTATCTCTTCTGTTACAGATGTCTGCAGATATGATCCGTATACAACAAACATTTTATTACAGAAAAAACAAACAATACCTAAGACTGCGCCAATACTACACCCGGATTTTAACCACACACTACTTACCAAATCATTCAAAATACAACAAACACGAAGTCCATTAGCCATATCCGGTTACTAACCGTGTAATATATACCATATCTAGACTATTTACTATGACCTCCTAATATCCAAAAGCCTTTCGAACAATGGCATCTGGTGCGGCACTCAAAATTGCTTGTAACACAATCAGAACTTTCAATCCTTTTGTTAATCTTGTATGCTAAAATGAAACAATCTATCAGATTGCAAAACATTAACAATTAGCAACCCCTTAAAAATAAGAAATCTCAAAACAACAAAGTTTAAGCTAGGCACATACCATGTTAAAACATGTGATCCATAACTTCCATAGAATAAACTCTTGAAGCATAAAAATTGTGTTCGACTATTTGTATGAGATTCGCACTGTTTTCATGACTTGTTTTCACGACCGGATCGGACCGGCCTGTCCGACCGGTTCGACCGGGATAGGTCCGGTGGCCGGTCCGATCAGCTATAGTTTTGTTTTGTCTGGCCGAACCGGTGGTCGGACGGAGGAACCGGACCGGAATTTTTTTTTTTATGATTTTTTTGGGTAAAAACATGGTGTTGAATCATAAATTAGTATGTTAGATATACACATATAGTTAAGTTTTATATATAACTATAAAATACATATATAAATCATATATAACTTACTTATATTTGATTATATATATAATATACTATATATATAATTATGATATCATCCGGTTCTTAAATCTGGTCCGACCACCAAACCAGTAAGGCGTCCGGTTCGACGTCCGATCCGGTTCTAAAAACATTGGAGATTCATTATAACAGTAACAAATACGCCACAAATTTCAGTTGAGTATTGAAGTTCAGAACTTATCGAAAATATAGGAACTTAGAATAAGCTTGAAAAAATTTAAAAATAGTGAATGTTAATACTAAAAAAGAGTAGAGCACACCAATGTTTTCAGAATCGGATCGGACGTCGAACCGGACGCCTTACTGGTTTGGTGGTCGGACCGGTCAGAATGGTCGGACCGGATTTAAGAACCGAATGACTTCATAATTATATATATATATATAATCAAATATAAGTAATTTATATATGTATTTTATAGTTATATATCAAACTTAAGTATATTTGTATATTTAACACACTAATTTATAGTTCAACACCTTGTTTTTACTAATAAAAAATAAAAAAAACGAAAACCTGGCCGAACCGGTCTGGTTTCCCAGTCCGACCACCGGTTCGGGAAGAACCGGCCGGTTCAACCACTCAAAAACGAATCATACATGACCGTACCGGCCACCGGACCGATCCCCGGTTGAACTAGTCGGATCGACCGGTCCGATCCGGTCATGAAAACACTGGAGCACACCTAAAGATGTGAAAATGATGACAATGCAAATAATATTTTAAACAGAATAGATTATGTTTTGACAAACAATTTTTATGCTAGTAGATTTTATTCTAAGAATAGAAAGCAACTCAGAAGTAGGATGATAAAAGGGCCATATGTGAAAATTTTACACATTAATTGTTTGCTCTAATAATTTTGAACTGTTTCAATTAAGTTACATAACAGAATCAAACAAAATTTGCAATTACAAATAACAAGCAAATCATTTACATACTTTTCATACACATTGAATTGCACATTGAATTAGTTAGATCATTCAGACATAAGCAAATCATTTTTAAATTTATAGGGAGCAATATAAGCTATAGAAATTAATGAAGTATTCAACCACATACATCTTAGACTAGCCCAAATCGCGCCCGTGGCCGGCCCGTCACCGACGTGGACCGTGCCCTTCGGAAGGGCGGCGATAAGGAGATGTGCCCGTGAATTGGTTGCCCGTCCGGAAGGGCGGTGGAAAGAAGGGTTGGTGGGCCTCACCACCATAAATAATAATTTTAAATAATTTTAAATTAAAATGTTTCTAATTAAAATATTTTAAAATCTTTTAATTAAAATAAAATATAAGTATAAAGTTTTAATTAAAATGAGTTAATTAAATAAAAACATTTTAATTTTTTTTACATTTCTAGTATTAAAGTAATTAGTTAGAGTTAATTAAATAATAATTTAAAATGAGTTAATTAAATAATAATTTAAGTATAATATTTTAATTTTTTTACATTTATAGTACTAAAATATTTTAAATTTTTTTACATTTATAACGGCGCACACCAAGTGTTTGAGAAAATGCTCAAGTGACAAAAACGATATCATAATCCAAGGGGGAGATTGTAAGGGACAAAACATATGGATTACAATATCGTTATCGAGTGAACGTGGTTTGAATTCAAAGTATGCCATGCATGCGACAACATGCATACGCGACACATCTCGCGCGACAATATATGCATGCGAAAAGTAAAAGCGAAAATAATATGCAAGCGAAAATATGCATGCATATTACATGCATGCGACAACATTGTAGAAAGCAAATATACGCGAAAGTGGAATCCACGTGGTATTGACAATTGAAGAAATGAAGCATCCAATGCGAAAGTTCAATTGTGTAAATCATGCAATGCGACGCGACAAGGTTTTAGTGGATCTGACACATGCATGTGATTTGTTTAATGCATGTATATATATGCTTCTTTATTAGTTAGTGGAGTGTTTGCCATTTAATTTCAATTAACCGAGAGCTCAATGTTATTTTTGTGTGTTTTCGCTCATGTTGAGCAGATCACAAGTTTGTGATTTCCACCTTAGGGTGAGATCGATCTAGTATCGATTTTCATTGTAATCTTTCGACAACGTATATACATTTGATTTACAATGATTTTGTGCTGAATGTTTTTGTTCTCTCGGTTGATACATTCAATTCACGCACCCGTCTTCGTGTATTATCAAGTGCAACAATCTAACGAAGTGAGATCGATCGCTTTTAAGGACTTTACATTTGGTATCAGAGCAAGGTGTTGCTCTTGATACAACGGATCATTATTCCGCGATCTTCCGTTCGAGGACGTTAAACAAGTTGCAAGTTATCCGGTTTCATCAAAGTTCAATTCGAAACCGAGAACACACAAGAATTCAAATCAAGTTGGATGATTTTATGAAGATTTGAAGCTTACAAGTTGAGTCCAATTCGATATCCGCTTATGCGAGAACCTTTCTTCCGAGAGGTTTTATTGAAGATTCGGTTTGTTGAAGAAATTGAAGACTAATTGGGTTCAAACAAAATTGTTGAGGTGATGTATTGATGCGCACACCAAGTGTTTGAGAAAATGCTCAAGTGACAAAAACGATATCATAATCCAAGGGGGAGATTGTAAGGGACAAAACATATGGATTACAATATCGTTATCGAGTGAACGTGGTTTGAATTCAAAGTATGCCATGCATGCGAAAACATGCATACGCGACACATCTTGCGCGACAATATATGCATGCGAAAAGTAAAAGCGAAAATAATATGCAAGCGAAAATATGCATGCATATTACATGCATGCGACAACATTGCAGAAAGCAAATATACGCGAAAGTGGAATCCACGTGGAATTGACAATTGAAGAAATGAAGCATGCAATGGAAAGTTCAATTGTGTAAATCATGCAATGCGACGCGACAAGGTTTTAGTGGATCTGACCACATGCATGCGATTTGTTTAATGCATGTATATATATGTTTCTTTATTAGTTAGTGGAGTGTGTGCCATTTAATTTTAATTAACCGAGAGCTCAATGTTATTTTTGTGTGTTTTCGCTCATGTTGAGTAGATCACAAGTTTGTGATTTCCACCTTAGGGTGAGATCGATCTAGTATCGATTTTCATTGTAATCTTTCGACAACGTATATACATTTGATTTACAATGATTTTGTGCTGAATGTTTTTGTTCTCTCGGTTGATACATTCAATTCACGCACCCGTCTTCGTCTATTATCAAGTGCAACAATCTAACGAATTGAGATCGGTCGCTTTTAAGGACTTTACACAAACATTATAACTCTCTTCTAAACATAATTCAAAATTCAATTCTTAATGGATCCAAGAGCTCCATTCTCTTTCACACAAATGTTAAACGATGAAACCAATGGAGAATAGCCATATCAGCAACCCGGGTTCTCCTAATATCAACACCCTGGGTTCTCTCAACTCCCATAACCCGGGAGATTCCCATGTCTTCAACAATCTGGGGGATTCCCATATGTTTAACAACCTGGGGCATTCCCATATGTTCAACAACGTGTCTTTTCATAATTTCCACAAGTCGGGAGATTCCCATATCTTCAACAATCTCAGTCTTCGTTGGAAGACTATCAACAATATCAAGCATGAATTAAACATAAAGAGCTTCAAAAAGTGCAACAAACGCAATCATAATCACATAATGAACAACTAATTGATGAAGCACATTCGTCACCCAAAAAACACCAGCAAAGAAAAAAGGGAAAGGAAAAGGAAAAGAAAAAGATGAGAAGTTTGTTCGTATCAAGTGCCCAGCTGATGATGAAGTCTAGTTGGCTAAGGCTTATGTAGCCATTTCTGAAGACCCAATAATTACCAATAGTCAAAACCAACAAACATATTGGGGGAGGATAGGAGAACATTACAATGCTGAGAACCCTCAAATTCCAAGAAATGCTCACAACCTTCGAAGTCAATAGCATATGATCAAAGGAAAGGTTGCTCACTTTAATGCATCTTACGTTCGTATCAAATCACAATACAAAAGTGATTGGTCAGAAGACCAATATATAACTCAAGCAAATATGATTACACGAACACTAATAATGCTGCCTTCACATATGAACATGTGTGGAGGATAGTTAAAGACATTCCAAAGTACTCTGGGCCTACAAAATGTATGGTCATCAAGCTTCCAAAAGAACAAAGACAAGTAGCACAGGGGGTATGCCTCTTCTGCTTTAGATGTCAACTTTGGCAATGCTCCTGAATCAACTCAAGAGTGGGGGGGGATTCACTTGATGATGATAATAATGATGATGATGTTCTTGCAATGCAACAAGAAGATCAAGAGGAAGAACATCTAGAAGAAGAGTCTCGAGAGGAACATCCAACACGTCCAATGGGGAGAGACAAGGGAAATAAGTTGGACAAAACAAAGGGTAAAGGCATGACTTCTTCTTCTTCACTTGCCTATGAAGCAAAGAGACTAAGTCTCGTTGAAGACTTGGCCGAGACGACAAAGACAAAGAAGAAAGCTATCCAACATTTTGACAAAAAAATTGATAAATTCTTTGAGTTGGAAGATAAGAAGATCCTTTTCATCGACACAAGTCATATGGATCCATTCCATCATGCCGAACATGAAGAATTGTATAACGAGATAGAGAGAAATATGGAGTGCCTTGTCGCAAGTAACAATTTTAGTTTAATTTGTTGTTTCAGTTTATGTTGTGGTTTTAGTTTAATGTTGTATTAGCTTAATTCTCTATTTTAATGTAATTTTAGTTAATTAATGAATATTTTTTCTAACGGCTAGTTTTTTTGTTTTTTCCTAACGACTAGTTTTTTTATCTTTTTTGTAACGGCTAGTTTTTTTTGTCTTTTTTCTAACGGCTAATTTTTTTATCTTTTTTCTAACGGCTAGTTTTATTGTCTTTTTTCTAACGGTTAGTTTTATTGTCTTTTTTCTAACGGCTAGTTTTATTGTCTTTTTTCTAACGGCTAGTTTTATTGTCTTTTTTCTAACGGCTAGTTTAGTTTTATTGTCTTTTTTCTAACGACTAGTTTTTTCTTGTTTGTATAACTACCACAATGTACACCACAATCACTACAACACTTCACTCATTTTCCACACGAATACTTTGTATCCAAAATTCAAAAAATGAGCACCGATGATGATAGAATACCCATGATTATTCCTAAAATGCTCACACAAGAATTTCAAAATCTTATTTCCGATGATATCAAAGAGCATCCTAATCGATTGTTTGAGTTTGACCAAGTAGATGAGGGAAGTTCTTCCCGACAACGTAAGAAGTGCAAAGAGATAGATAGAGGTCGTAAGGATGGAGACGCACGATTGTGGAATGATTACTTTGCTCCAGAGCCGGTGTACGATGAGAGTTTTTTCAAACGGTGGTTCAGGATGCGTATTGGTCTTTTTAATCACATGGTAACAGATTTATCTGAACCAGGTAAATCAGAACCTGGAAATATTTTACACAAAGATATAATGTTGTAGATAGAAAGGGTCTGTCACCAAGACAAAAATGCATAAGTGCCATTCGCCAATTGGCATATGGCATAACAGCTGACCAATGTGATGAATACTTACGCATTGGTGAAAGTACTGCTATGGAATGTCTGCAAAAGTTTTGTAGGTCTATCGTGGAAATTTATTCATCTGTGTATTTAAGAAGACCAACCCAATATGACGTTGACCGGTTAGTAGCTGAACATGAAGCCCATCATGGGTTTCCTAGAATGCTTGGAAGCATTGATTGTATGCACTAGAGTTGGAGAAACTGTCTAATTGCATAGAAAGGTCAATATACTCATGGTGATCATGGCATCCCACCATTATGCTAGAAGCGGTTGCATCACATGACCTTTGGATTTGGCATGCATTCTTTGGAGTAGCTGGATCAAACAACGATATCAATATGCTTAATCAATCCCCAGTTTTTAATCAAATATTAGAGGGGAATGTACCACAATGTAATTTTACAGTGAATGGGCATAACTACACTACAGGGTATTATCTTGCAGATGATATTTATCCAGAATGGGCAGCACTTGTAAAAAGTTTACATATCCGCCGGAGAATAATCTGAAAATAAAGTGGTACAAAAGGCTTTAAGATTCTTCAAGAAAGGATGTAGAAAGAGCCTTCGGTGTTCTTCAAGCTAGGTGGGCAATGATACGATCCCCAGCAAGATCCTCGAACTTACCGGTATTAGGTGATATAATGCATGCATGTATTATATTACATAATATGATTATAGAAGATGAAGGAGGTTCCATAACTAATTGCTCGAGTGAAGAGCAAGAACCAGAGCCAGAAAGTTACAATAACGGGGCACCACCATCATTTCAAACACACCTACAGAGATTTATAAGCTTACGTAACCAGGACGCACACCATGCATTGCGGAATGATCTAATAGAACATCTCTGGGCGAATAGGGGGATTAGAGAGTAGTTTTATTGTTGTTTCTATCTATTAATTTTGTATCGTCATTTTTATTTTATTGTTTTATGTTTTTGTTTTTATTTTATTTTAATTAAATATATTTACAATAATTTAATTATCTTTATTTAAAGTAAATTAATAAAAAAATATGAGTTAGAAAAATAAAGGTGTTTGTAGGAAGGATAGTGTTCGGGGTAAAAAGTGTTTGTGGGAAGAATGTATGAAAGTGAGTGGAAAGCTGATGTGACATGCTGATTAGAACTGTTTGTGGGAAGAATGGGTTGTAGTGTTGGGAACAGTCTTACAACAACAAAGAAAAGTGGTTGTGATTACCATTTAATAGGCATGGTTTTGCGTTCAATGAAGATCTATGTTGTATCCTAATTCTATTCAAATTTCAAACTACAGGCGCCCGAACGATACCTATGAATTTCCAAAAAAAATAATCTAAATGATCTTGCAATTTCAACCTTAATTCTATCCTACCAAATTCACTACAAGAAAAAGGATTTTTTGCGGCGATTACTATCGTCGCAAAAAACTCATTTTTCGTCGCAATATATTATTTGCGACGAAAATATCGTCGCAAAACTGTCGCCGTAAAAAAGTGGTCGCAAAATGTTATTTGCGACGAAATTTGCGACGATTTCTTTTGTGGGCCCCACTTATTTTAAAAAAAATGAAATTCTGAGACAGTTTTGAACACATCCATGTTCATAACCATAAAAACTACAAATTAGGCAAAATGAACACAAAATCCCTAATTTCAAATATTAACTACAAAGTAACATCAAATTAGAAACAATTGAGGTTATTACTTGAAATCAGAAGTGGTGGTGGTGACTATGAAGCAAAAGAGGCGGTGAAGGAGGAGGAACAGCGGCCGTGGAGCAGCAACGGTAGTGACGAAGAAGGGGGCCCGGCCGACGGAGAAGGGAGCTTGCGACGGAGAAGGGAGCTCGCGACGGTGGACCCGACCGACTGTGGACCGGCCGACGGTGGGGGGTTATGGCCGGCGGTGGGGGAGTGGGGGTGGTGGTCGCGCTGCGCAGTGGGGAGAAGTGGTGGTGCACGATTGGGGATTTAATTGGTTTCTGTTTAGATGTTCAGATTAAATAAGTCCCGACTGAAAACTGGGAACTTTTTTGCGGCGATATATCGCCGCAATAAACATATTGCGACTATATGCTTTTATTTACTTAAATATTAAAATATTTAATAATTAATTTCAATTTATTGCGACGACAAATCGCCGCAAAATAGATGGCGGGATTTTTGGCGCCATCAGAAAATATTTTTGTGATATTAATAAATTGAAAAATAATTAATTGTTCTTTATTGCGACGAAATGTCGCCGCAAATAATACGTTTGACTTTTAAAAGTCCAAAAAGTTAATTTTTTTGTCGTTTTCTGTATTTTTTGCGACGATATGCTTATCGCCGCAAAAAACGTCGACGCAAAAATTCAACTTTCTTGTAGTGATTGATATACAAACTTGAATTAAGATTGTAAAGTTTTAAAGTTGTCACAACATCATTGGGTCATGATTGTTGTAGTTTTAGTACAATAATCCTTTCAACACAGGGGATTTCAATCGGATTTTTAAACGAAAAATTACCTTTAATGTCAAAAACAATTAAGTTAGACTATGTATATAATTACACTTACAAGTACAAATCACCGTTCAATACAGGGGATATTCAATCGTATTTGTAAGTGTAGTTACAAGTAAAGTCACTACCTCTGTCGTGCACTACTAGTTCTCCCCTTTCTCTCAGCGCCTCTTCTCTTTCTCCCTTCTATCTTTTTGAATATGCATGCTAGGAACTCACTGTTAGGTGGTACGGCAAACTATGCATACCAATATTGTACCTTAAGCCTAACAATGTATAAAAACTGAATAGCAATAGCAGATAATGAGTGTGCATTGATATTTTCAATCAGGGTGCGGACATTCTGACACCCTGTTTTTCAGGTTAACACCATTACTGTCATCTATCCATCCACTCTCTAATATTTTAAAACAAATTAATTTAATTGTTTTAAATGATCCTAGTTATTAATATAACTATGGTTAGTAATTAACTATAAGTTAATTTAACTAAACTAGCTTCAATGTAAATTATGTAAAGGTGAGAGACTAGAAGTGGCAATTTAGAAACTATAACTCATCCTAAATAACCAACTGTCCACCATCTTCGTGACTCCCCGAAACCCTAAACCCTACCCCCTTCCATCTCTCGGATCTCCATAACCAACCATCTCTTGTTCTTTCAACCTCTCCTCATCTCATCACACTAAACCTAACACAAACAACCACCGTTCACCTTCCGATATCCCTCCGATTCAAGCTACAATAGCTTTCTATCATGGTCCTCTCATTGCTGCTATCGTTTGTGACTTTCTTCGGCGGCAATAACACCTTTTGAAGCCCCATGGCGCAGCCAAACTGCAACCGCAGCCCGCTCCATCCAGGAAATACCGTCATCGTCGACCGTAGATCATCGTTACATGGTATAATCCATCCGTCTTTTACCTTGTTCATAGCTCACGGTTTCGGTGTGTGCACGGTTTCATTTCGTATGTATATATGTTTGGTGTGTGGTCCTGCGATGGGAGTATGTGTGCCCGTATGTATGGCTGTGTATATGATCTGCGTATGTGTGTATGCGTATATGTTCTGCGTATGTATGGCTGCGTATATGATCTGCGTATGTGTGTATGCGTATATGTTCTGCGTATGTTTGGCTGTGAATGTTTTCTGCTTATGTATGTGTATGTTTCTACACATGTATGAATGCCTTACATGCAGTGTGTATGGTTCCAAGCTATGTATGTGTATCCATGGTGGGGTAGCACTTTGGGGTCTTCGGGTTCTATATGTGGGTGTTGTGTATATATGCATGAATGCATATAAATATGTATGTATGTAGAAAATGGTGTATATATATATTCATATGTGTGTGGTGTGTCATTGGTATATGCAGGGGTGGGTGTCCATCGTGAGTGTGTGTTCTAAGGTGTGTGTAATGCGATGGAGTATGTTTGTAACATCCCAACCGGACTATGGCTGACATGTCACTATCATTGTAATCAAAATATAAGATATGATTCCATAATTTAAAAGTTACGAGTACATCATCAAAAGAGAGTTCAAGAGTCCTAGGGTTAAACATTTATTACATATTGTTCTACATCTGCCAAAGTACCTCACAAGTAAAATATGGAGACGTCGTGGTCTGATCTCACCGCCACGGGTGGTGCATATGCCATTGATGCCGCAATGCCGTGCTTGTGGCAAGATCCACAAAAAGCTAGACTCGGGTATCGGAGTACAACAAATCTATATAATGTGTCAATAATAGTATCAATGAATATCATAACGGTGTTATAAATCTCTGAACATGCGATAATGAGTACAACAATAAATTTTCTATCGCACACTAGAAGATACTAACAATAGCAAATCATATATAAATGAACGGACAACCAATAAATCAGATCGATATATCAATAGCGCATGTGAATTCCAAAGATTAGTGAACTCAGAGTTTCCACGGTCGATTCAAAATACCATAACAATAGGTAGTGGGGTAAGATATCCGTACCTTAACCGATGATTCCCTGTGATGTCAAATTTGTTTTTATATGAGGGTCTTGATAATGTACAAGTAATTCATGTAATCACATCTAATAAGATTTATATTTAAAACCTCCCGTATTGTATGTTCATTGTGTTTTTATTTGGCAATGTAATTCTTAAAACTTTCAAATAAATTAATGATTTTGGTTTTGATGTAAGTTAAGTAGTAGTATTTACTCTTTATTTAGTTACATAATATCACATATTCAAGAAAAAAATCTATCTTTAGTAATCTGTAATTTCAAATTATATCGTTTTATATATTCATGTTTATAATAATAATATTTTTTTTGAAATTATTTTTCAAATATTTTTTTTTCAAATATAGTTCTCTCAAGTCGTAGTTTGTTATCTCAAGTCTTAGTTAATTAGATTTTCATTTTTTTTAAATATATTTTATCAAATGTATACATCCATAACCAGGTTTGAGCAATAAAAATAATTGATTTGAACACTTAATGAATTTATAACGTTTGACTAAGACACGTTTCTATATTATTATTTCTACATTTTTTAGCACAAGGGAAAACCATAAAACAAAACAAATAAAATAAAACTAAAAAAGAGAAGAGTTTGGGTGAGAACACGTGATCTCATATTTAAATGTTTAATGATTTAATCATTTGGTCAAACAAACATTTGTTAACAAAACATGTCATCTTCTCCTCCCAACATAACTCCACCATCGCCGATGCACTAATGTGTCACGCATCCAATTTATAACCAATTTTATTCATGTACAAATGTACGAATTACGATCTGAAGGTTAAAGTTTTGATAGTTTATTACCTTAGTTATAAAGGCAGCATGTGTTAGAAGAGAAACAAAGCTGTGTGCTAGCTATTATAAGATATCCTTGACGCTTCTAGCGGTCAGAGAAGGATGAAAAGCGATGAAATTGACGAGTTACTGCGTTGGTCTTGCTGGTCGTGCACATCAAAAGAAGCCGTCGAAGAAGTTACATGGTCATGGGAGAGTCATGAACACAACGTATATGATTCTCATCTTGCTCTTGATGACAGATGCCAATGGTAAACAGTGGGTATGGTTAGTGGTGGTGTCGGTTATCGGTTTGTGGGTGTTTTTAATCTTCATCGGAATGATGAACAGAAAAAGGGTAGCGAGATAGAGATGAGCGAAAGTGAATTTTTGCAAGCTTCTTGTGAGTTTTATATAAAAGAAATGATTTTGTGTACATTAAGGTAGTAATCATGAAACATTTGCAGGTGCAAGAAAGTAAGTATGGCCTCTATCATTTATTCTTCTGTTTCTGTTTGTTTTATCATTCACGACAACACTGACACACATATGCATATATATTTGATTAACATCTTATATTTTATTATTGTTATTATTATTATTATTATTTTTTAGGGTATGTTATAGATACACTCTATTTATTTTCATACTTTTTATCTCTCTCTATACATACATATAGATACATGGAGAGAGATAGAGACAATAGGGTGTATAAATAACAAAAAAAGATGTTTGTATAAGGTTCACTGTAACACCCGCAAATTTGTCAAAATAAGTAGAAAGGGAAAAATATCAAATAGAAAATAAAAGAAAACCAAAACTCAAGGGGGGTGTTGTGTAAATAGTACACAAAAGACAAAAGTGCACCTTTTTAAAGCATGGCCGCCCATGCTTTCTCTACAACTAGTGCTTTTGTCGATCAAAAAAGGGAAGAAGCAGAAGAGAAGAGCCTTCGGTTTCTATAGAGAGAGAGAGAGCAGCTGAATTCACATAAGGTAAGCAAATTTAGTGTAATTCAGTTAGTTTTCATGGGTTTTTGGCCGTGGAACAGGCTTTGACATGTTCTTATGTGTATCTATGTGTTCGGGTATGCGTCCTTGGGCATGTATAGGTGTTAAGAGCTTTTGAAAAGTTCAAGATTTAGAGTTTGAAGGTTGAAAGCAACAAAGGTGAGTTCTAGACCCCATATTTTACTTGTTTTAATTCTCTGGGGCTGAAAGTGTATGTAAAACCGTTCTTACAAAGTTTATTTTGAACACCCGTATGTGTCTATGTGTGTATGATAATGTTCTTATGGTGGTTAGGTGTTAGTTATACATAGAATAGCATTATTAAGCTTAGAACATGTAAGAAAAATGATTGGGATTGATAATATGTTAAAACATGCTAAACAGGTTGCCCAACCACCCAAACAATACTCCCAACCGTATGAGATTTGCCTTAGAAAGTTTAAGTAGGCCCAAACGTCTAAACAGGGCCCAACCGCCTGAACAGTGCCCCAGCCGTCTAGAAATGTCTTAGAAAATTCTAAGTGCAAGCCCAACCGTCTGAACAGTAGCCCATGCGTCTAAGGTTTTGACTCAGGCGCCTAAGTGAGGGACAAACGTCCAATAGTGCCCATGCGTCTGGCATTACCCAAACGTCTAAGTGTTAAACCATCTGAATAGTGCCCATGCGCCTGGGATTCCCCAAACGTCTAAGTGTTGAACCGCCTGAATAGTGCCCATGCGACCAAACAGGCCTCAAGCGCCTGCATAATGTCCATGCGTCTAGAACCCTTAGAATAATTTCTGAAATTTTGGGCAAAACAAAATTATTAGAGTTTGACCCAAGGTTGACTTAGGGTTTTTTTATTGTTATTATATTTGCATTATTATAAGTTGTTCCTATGATCATAGTGATTATCATTGTGTGACTTATGTGGTATGCCTATGATCATAAATACAAGTATTATCTTTAACATAGTGAAAGATAAATAACAAAGAGAAGTGGAACTTAATTAAAGAGTTAACAAGTCTTGCAAGCATATAGGAGGAGCACGACCATGTTGTCGTTAGCTCAACTGTGATGCGGGTTAGCTACCCCTTATGTACACGAGTCAATCAATTGAGATTGGCGGATCTTTGTAGCATGCCCTAGGTGACTGGGCCAGCCTCGTATACAGTAGTTTAGACCATAGACTGGAAGGGGCCCAGCACTAGTTTCTCCGCGCATATAGTTTAGAGTATTGCTTATTGGTCCACATAGATAGTGAAAGATAAAGTTAAAAGAGTACAAAATGAACAAGGCCTAGAGTAAAGAAAGAAAGCATTACCTTGTTATATAGTTAACGTGTGCTCACGTACAAGAGTAAGAGATGCATTTTTACAAAAAAGACTATTTTCATATATAAACATTATACAAGGTATCTTTAATACTTATAAAACTAGAACTCACTCAGCAACATTGACTTTTATACATTTTCAATTGGCAGGTAATTGTTGCTGAGGATGGCACTAGGATGAAGCTACTCGGTAGGGAAAGTCTGACATCCATTCTTAAGTTATGATATTGTTGTCTTGTAATGCAATTAAGCAATCTCTTGTAACTTTAACATTGTTGTATTGCTTAACAACAGAATCCTTTTTAATAATAGAGAATGGTTTTTGCTCACATGATTCCGCTATTTATTTAATGAAATGTATATTAATTGGCTTATGTGCAATGATTGACCCACTATGAGGTGCCTGGGAACGGGGCCTTACAAGTTGGTATTAGATCCATAGTTTATGGCGACCGTTGTGGTGACCGAAGTCATCAAGGCTGTAAGGAGCAAGGAGAGAAAGGAGAAGAAGAATAAGAAGGGGTCCGCGGGCAAGGGAAGCAAAGGGAGGACGAACGACCGGAGCCTGAGACTATATTGTCTAACGAAGAGGAGGATGATGTAGTGGGGTGACAACCGAGGGATGTAGTTATGGGGCACTCCAGAGGTGCAAGCCCCCGACTTTCGATGGCAATGGCAATACTGCTGCCGCTCACCGCTGGGTGAGGGAGATGGAGGCAGTGTTGAGATCAGTGAGTGTCGCAAAAACCAGAAGGTGACGTTCGCGACTCACTCTTTTATTGACTCAGCGTTGTGTTGGTGGGACAACATTGTCCAAGCTGAGGGTGCTAGAGCCATCAGGAAGATGCGATGGAAGGAGATGAAGCAACTAGTGATCGAGGAATTCGTCCTCACAGATAGCTTAACATGATCGAGAAGGAGTTCCTACAACTTAAGGCGGGAACCTTGACCCACCAGCAGTACACCACCAAATTCAACGAAATAGCGAGGTGGTACCGGATCAGGTGACGCCGGTGTCAAGGAAGATCAAGAGGTACATCCAGGGACTACCGACTGATATTCGCAGGCATCTGATCGCTGCTTGCCAGGCACCTTTCGATCGGCGGTGGACTTGGCGGGCAGACTGTACGACGAACGGGAGGAGGCAGTGGTAGAGGTGAAGAGGACGGGTGGTGGTGACAAAAGCTGGAGTGGGAAGAGGTTTGGACGTGGTGGTTTCACTCCAAACCACAAGAGGATGAAGGTGGACGGCCGTAGGGTGTCGTCAAGCTTAGGGTTGAAGAAGTGTGGCAAATGTGGAAGGAAGCCTACCAGCGAGTGTAGAATGGGGTTGAATGTATGCTTCAGGTGTGGCAAGCTTGGACACATCGCTAGAGACTGTAGGGTGCTGAAGTGTTATAATTGTGGCGGGGAGGGCCACGCGACCAAAGACTGCAAAAAGACGAGGGCGGAGAGCTCTGGAGCGAAGAAGAAGCCAGAGGAAGGAGGGCAGAGGGCAAGTGCTAGAGCTTACACCATGACCCGGGAGGAAGCCAGAGTGGATCGTGATGTCGTGTCAGGTATGTTTCTAGTAAATCAAACTTGTGCCTCTATATTGTTTGATTCTGGTGCTAGTAGGAGTTTTATTTCTACTACTTTCTATGCTAAGTTGTCTGCTAGTAGTAGAAGTATTAGTGAGCCATTCGATGTAGAAACTGCTATTGGTAAGACCACTAGAATTACCGACATGATAGAGGATTGTGCCATAGAACTAGAAGGTCATAGGTTTACTGCTAGGTTACATGTGATGCCCCTAGGTGGATTTGATGTAGTACTAGGAATGGACTGGTTAGCAACCTATGAACCAAACATCATATGTCGCAAGATGATGATTCGACTAGTTACGCCCGATGGGAGTTTGGTGACGATTTATGGAGATCGCGTTACTAAGATCCCGAAGGTGATTTCAATGGCGGTGGCGGGAAAATGCATGAGACGTGGATGTAGTGCCTATCTGACCTACGTGAAGGATGTGGACACATCAACACCATAACTGTCCGATGTACCAGTGGTGTGTGACTTTCCGGATGTATTCTCGAAAGATTTACCCGGCGTGCCAGCGGATCGCGAAATTGAGTTCCAAATCGATTTGATACCCAGTGCTTAACCCGTTGCCAAAGCACCGTATCGATTAGCTCCAACTGAGATGAAGGAACTTATGGAACAATTGCAGGAGCTAATGGATAAGGGATTCATTCGACTGAGTATCTGTCCATGGGTTGCTCCGGTATTGTTTGTAAAGAAAAAGGATAGTAGTATGCGGATGTGCATTGATTACCGAGAGCTGAACAAATTGACGGTGAAGAATCGGTATCCGTTACCAAGGATCGATGACTTGTTCGATCAGCTCCAAGGTGCCAGTTGGGTCTTAAGGATAGATCTTTGATCTGGCTACCATCAATTAAAGGTAAAGGAGCAAGACATTCCTAACACAGCTTTCCGCACGCGTTATGGACCTACGAGTTTCTCGTTATGTTTTTCGGATTGACTAACGCGCCAGCTGCTTTTATGGATTTGATGAACCGAGTGTGTTGGCCAATGTTAGATAAGTCAGTGATAGTATTTATTGATGATATCCTGATTTATTCTAGGAGCGAGGAAGAACATGCCGGCCACATACGCAAGGTATTGGAGACACTTAGGAGAGAGAAGTTGTATGCCAAATTCTCCAAGTGTGCTTTTTGGTTGCGCGATGTTCAATTTTTGGGTCATGTCGTTAGTGCTGAAGGAATAATGGTAGACCCAGCAAAGATGGAGGCGGTGATGCAATGGAAGTCACCAAAGACGCCATCCGAGATTCGTAGCTTCTTAGGGTTGGCGGTTTACTACAGGAGATTTATTCAAGACTTCTCTAAGATAGCCTCACCTTTGACAAAGTTGACTCGCAAGGATGTAAAGTTCGTGTGGGGTCCAGAACAGGAGAGTGCTTTTGAGGAGTTGAAGACGAGATTAACACAAGCGTCTGTCTTGACATTGCCCGAGGGAAGTGAAGACTTAGTGGTGTATTCGGATGCATCTTATTCTGGGCTAGGTTGCGTGTAAATGCAACGTGGAAGGGTAATAGCCTACGCATCCTGACAGTTGAAGACCCAAGAAGTCAACTACCCTACCCACGATCTAGAGTTAGCAGCTGTGGTTTTCATGTTGAATATTTGGAGGCACTATTTATATGGTACAAAGTGCACGATCTTCACCGACCACAAGAGCTTAAAGTACTTGTTTGAGCAGAAGGATCTTAACATGAGGCAGAAAAGGTGGTTAGAGCTCAAGGATTATGACTGCGAGATCCACTACCATCCAGGCAAGGCCAACGTGATGGTCGATGCCCTCAGCCAAAAAGAGACACCCGAACCGATTCGGGTGAAGGCGTACCAGTTAGTGATGACCTCGGACGTGATGACTCAAGTGATGGAATTTCAGAATGAAGCATTGAAAGAAGATCGCCTCAACTCTGAACGAATGAGAGGTCTAGTCGCGGAACTGGGAGAAAATACCCACGGGGTTAAGACCCGCTTTGGACGAATGTGGATCCCTCGTTATGGAGATCTACAAGGGAGAATCATGGATGAAGCTCACAAGACTCGATACTCCATTCATCCTAGTGCCACCAAGATGTATCAAGACATGAAGAAAGACTACTGTTGGCCAGGTATGAAACGTGATGTGGTGGAATATGTGAGTAAGTGCCTAACTTGCTTGCAAGTAAAGGCAGAGAATCAGTAACCTTACGGGAAGATTCAACCGTTGGATATACCGAGTGGAAGTTGGAGCACATCACCATGGACTTCATTACGAAGTTACCCCGCACGGTGAGGGGGTACGATGCCATCTGGGTCATTGTTGACCGTCTAACCAAGAGTACTCACTTCCTACCGATCCGCGAGACGTACTCATCTGAAAGACTGGCGGATCTGTTCATTAAAGAAATGGTAGCTCGTCATGGTGTGCTGGTGTCAATCATGTCGGATCGTGACACCCGATTCACATCGAAGTTCTGGAAGAGATTCCATGATGCGATGGGGACGAGGTTACATATCAGTACGGCTTATCATCCATAGATGGACGGTCAGTCTGAGAGGACGATCCAGACACTCGAGGACATGCTTGGAGCATGTGTAATCGATTTTGGAGGAAGTTGGGATGACCACTTACCGTAAGCAGAATTCTCATATAATAATAGTTACCATGCTAGTATTGGCATGCCACCCTACGAGATGCTATATGGTAGGAGATGTAGGACGCCCGTGTGTTGGGGAGATATTGGACAGAAAGAATTAGGAAGTGTCGAGGTGATCGAGGCTACGACAGAGAAGCTAGAAAAGATCAAAGCCTTTATGAAGGCGGCAAAAGAAATACAAAAGTCGTATGCTAACAAGAGGCGAAAACCGATAGAATTCAAGGTTGGCGACCGAGTTATGTTGAAGGTCTCACCTTGGAAAGGGATCATCCAATTCAGAAAGCGAGGTAAGCTAAGCCTGAGATATATAGGACCTTTCCAAATCATTGCACGAGTAGGAGAGGTGGCCTATCGACTTGAATTGCCAGATGAGTTAAGTGGGATTCATCCGACATTCCATGTATCTCATCTGAGGAAGTACTTAGCTGATGAAGATATGGTTGTACCACTGGAGGATATTGAGGTGGATGAACAACTCAATTATGTGGAGCAACCAGTGGCGATCATTTATCGTAAAGAGAAAAGGTTAAGGAATAAAGTGGTTCCTCTTGTGCATGTACAGTGGAAGTATAGGAGAGGATTAGAGTCTACATGGGAGACTGAAGAAGTAATGAGACAGCATTACCCACAGTTGTTCGAAGAGTGATAGGTTTCGGGGACAAAACCTCTTTAAGGGGCGTAGACTTGTTGTAACATCCGGAAATTTTCTTTGAACCCGACAAAGAAGAAAAGAAATAAAGCACAAAGTCGAGGGACCAAACTTGCCAAACGAGAAGAAACTTGGATGAGTAGGGGTATAAAAGGGGCAGGGTAGCCCACACCCTCCCCATTCTTGCCAAAAACTCAGCCAAGGGAGAAACGAAGGAGAAAAAGGGAGAAAAGCTTGGTTCGGGTGGATTCGAGCGTCAAAATCAAAGTGTAGCGGGTCAAATCGAAGCTCTACCTGACGGGATTGTTTGTGTGAGTTCTAGGACCCCTCTTTTACACGTTTTTGAATGATTTTGAGGCTTGAACACATCTGAAAATCATTTTTGGGTATTGTGGATGTAAACTCGTATTTGTATGTATGTGTATATGTATGATTCGTTTGGGTCTTGATTTTAGGCTTGGTTATGCTTGAATGGTGTCATGGTATGCTTCCCTAAGGTTTAGAATGGTTGATTTGAGCTTAAAAGAGGTTTGGAAGAGTTTGGAGGTCGAACTTGGCAGCTGCAGTTCGGGATGAACTGCATTCTGCACCCAGCTAGGGCTATGTGACTGGAGGTCCATGCGTCCGAATGGCATGCAACTGGGTCCATACGCGCAAAAGGAGTGCGGCTGAGGTTCATTCACATGAAAGTAATACGACTGAATAAGATGTGGATGAAGGTCACGCGACTGAATGAACTGCGGATGAAGGTCATGCGACTGGAGTCCATACGCCTATGAGTCGTGCGATTGAGGTTCATACGCACGAAAGGTGTGCGACTGAGGGCCATTCACATTAAAGTCATGCGATTATGGTTCATACGCCCGAATGTCATACGACTGAGGTTCATTCGCATGGGAAGCATGCTATTGGAGGCTATGTGACTGGAGATCGATTCGCCTGAGTGTTCTCATACGCATGGAAGACCATGCGACCGAATAGGGTCCATACGCCCGAATGACCATAGTATTGTCTAACTGTCGGGAAAGTGCGGACGTAGGCTCGGACCTTTAGGGTTGTAGATGATGTGATGGGCATGGATGATGTAAGATGATTTATGATGATGAGCTGATGATGATGATGATGCGATGCATGATGATGTGTGATGCCGTATGGTTTTATATGATGTGATGCGTGTGATTCGTGTGATGCTTGATGTTGTGTGATTGTGCATGTTGTATGTTATGCATGATGTATGTTATGGGTGTGCGACGTTGCCTTGTGTGATTGATGTTGTATGTTGTTATGTTCCTTGTTATTATGTATGATTGTCTTCCCGTGGTTGTGATGAACGTTAATGAATGTAATGAAAGTATTATGTACGTAAAGTGGAATATAATAAAAGAGGAACGTAATGAAAGAATGCATACGTTAATGAATAAATGAAAGTAAGAAAGGCTTGCGAGCAAATAATGTATGAGGTGAGCGACCCTGTTGTCGCAAAAGACTCGGATAAAGATCAATCATTAAGATTGACAATGAGGTGAGTGACCTTGTTGTCACAAAAGACTCGGATAAAGATCAATCATTAATATTGACAATGAGGTAAGCGAACCTGTTGTCATAAAAGACTCGGATAAAGATCAGTCATTAAGATTGACAATGAGGTGAGAGACCCTGTTGCTGTAAAAGACTTGGAGAAAGATCAATCATTAAGATTGACAATGAGGTGAGCGACCCTGTTGTCGCAAAAGACTCGGATAATGATCAATCATTAAGATTGACAATGAGGTGACCGACCCTGTTGTAACAAAGAATTCGGATAAAGATCAATCATTAAGATTGACAATGAGGTGAGCGACCCTGTTGTCGCAAAAGACTCAGATAAAGATCAATCATTAAGATTGATAATGAGGTGTGCGACCCTGTTGTCGCAAAAGACTCGGATAAAGATCAATCATTAAGATTGACAATGAGGTGAGCGACCCTGTTGTCATAAAAGACTCGGATAAAGATCTATCATTAAGATTGACAATGAGGTGAACGACCCGAAAGAGGAAGGTAATGAATGAACGCAAGCATGAACGAATGAATGAGAGTAAGGATGGCTTTAAAGAGAAAGAAAGGAGGTTCACAACTCATTGAGAGTTGTTAGCTCAACTGTGTGTGTATTATAGTGTGCGATCTTGGCTAACTCATAAGGGAACATAGACACGGAAGGGGGTTCAGTTTTGGTAAATGCTTCGATACGTGAGATGTGGTATTTACTGTGTGCTATGTAGCGTGCGATTTTGGCTACCTCATGTGGCTTATGTAGCGTGCGATTTTGGCTAACCCATGAGATGGTGTGTGATTCTGGCTAAACCCTATGAGTTCTCTCACACACACCGGGGAGTCGGTTTTAGTGGTCACTCTATTTGTGCGAATTGTACGATATGTACTATGGGTATGAAGATGCGAATGTGCGATTTGTGCGAAAAGTGCGATATGTATGAAAAGAACGAACGGAAGAAATGATGTTATGAGCAAATGAAGCAGGTGATAAAGTAACGTGCGATGATTACTAAATGAAAGAATGTAACGAATGTAATGGAAGATGATAATTATATTATCTATGTGTATGTATGTTGTGATCACTTACGAAAGTAACGAATGGATTTATAAAGGAAGTAAAGTATGTTTTATTTTAAAACTAGAACTCACTCAGCAACGCTGACTTTGATGTGTTTTCGGTTGGCAGGTATGTTGCTGAGGATGGCACAGGGCGACTACTCAGTTCTTTTGGGATGGCATACATTGTTATAATGCTTTTGTAAGGGAATATAAAATGTATTTTGTAATTCGTTAATGACGTATTGTTTTGCAAAAGCTATTATGTTTAAGTGAAATGTATATTTAAATGTTTCCGCTGCAACGCTTTTATGTACGAAGATGAAAATATATGTTTTATGTGTGATGATTGACCAACTGTAAGCGTCCCGGGAACGGGGCCTTACAAGTTGGTATCAGAGCTAATGTTTAAGTGAAACGGGTAAATTTTCAAAATAAACCTAATCTTAAACTTAGAATGGGACGGAAAGGGAAGGGATGCCAGTCTGAGTAGCTGCGTGCCATCAGGTATTTTCTTAATGTTAACCGGTATTATGTGCGCATGTTATGCTGTTTATGTGTTGCTGGTAGATTTAGATACTGATGTAGTCAAGACAGGTAATGCGGGGTATGAAGAGTAAAGTAAGTGGCTAATCACAACTGGCCACTGTAATTAGGGACTTACAATACTTGACATAAACTGAGCTGTTCCCTTGAACGACCGTGTTGGTGTTTGAACCTTTCATTGTGTGTTAGAGGATGGCCGGTGGTAGATCATCGAAGGCTTCACGAGGTGGAGGTCGTGGTGGACGTGGTGCTAAACTGCGGGTCATAAGAGGAAGACCCAGAGTGGAGAAAGTGGTTCATGAAGAACCCGAGACCCCTCATCCGGAGGGTGGTGATGAGAGTGCTAATCTGAGAGCCTCGATGAAAGAGGCGGTTGCGGAGGAAATGCATCAGGTCATGCAGACGATCTTACCGTCTGTGGTGACCGAAGTGATAAAGGCTGTACGGGAAGGAGAACGGAAGGAAAGGAACAGGTCCTCGGGAGGACGTGAGCAACCGGAAACTGAGACGGTTATCTCCGATGATGAGGAGGAGGAAGAAGAGCCTGTGCAGGAGGTGGCACGAGGCTGTAACTATGGGGCGTTTCAACGATGCCAGCCCCCAACTTTTGATGGTAATGGCACTACTGTTGCTGCTCCCGACGGGTGAGGGAAATAGAAGCTGTTCTAAATATCAGCGAGTGCCGGGAAGATCAGAAGGTAAAGTTTTCTGCCCACTCTTTCGTGGACTCAACTTTATGCTAGTGGGACAACATAGTCCAAGTTGAGGGTAGTTGGGCTATCAGAAGGATGAGATGGTCAGAGCTGAAAAGGCTGGTGATTGAGGAGTTCTGTCCTCACCGTGAGATGGATAAAGTTGAAAGGGAGTTCCTGCAACTGGAGGCAGGGATAATGACGCATCAACAGTACACCACCAAATTAAATGAAATGGCACGGTTGGTGTCGGATCAGGTGACACCTCTTTCGCGAAAGATCAAGAGGTATATTTAGGGCTTGCCGGTGGATATCCGTAGGCACATGATTGCTGCCCGACCGAGCACGTTTAGGTCGGCAGTTGATTTGGCAGGAAGGTTGTACGATGAATGAGCTGTAGTGGTGGTGGCTGAAGACAGCAAGAAAGGTGATGGAGACCAGAACTGGAGGAGGAAGAGAACTGGACGGGGTGGTGTCCCGAAGAATAATAAGCACGCACGGGGGGATGACCGTCGTGTGGTCACACTTGGTGCAGGGTCTAATGGGTGTGGTAAATACGGGATGGAGCATTTGGGAGAATGCAAAAGGGGACTAAATACTTTGCTTCAAGTGTGGGAAGCCTGGTCATGTGGCTAGAGAATGTGGGACTGTGAGATGTTACAATTATGGAGAAATTGGCGACATAAGCAAGGATTTAAGAAGCCAAGGGCGGAAGGTTCGGGAGTGAAGAGGACCGGAGGAGAAGGATAGAGGGCGAACGCAGCACCTACACGATGATGCAGGAGGAGGCTAGGGCGGACCCCGATGTTGTGATAGGTACATTTCTAGTAAATCAACCTTTAGCCTTTGTGTTATTCGATTTTGGTGCTGGTAAAAGTTTTATTCCTGCTTCTTTCTGTGCTAAATTGCCTGTTAGTGGTAAGAATATTGATACGCCCTTCGATGTCATCCTAGGAGTGGATTGTTTGGCAGACTACAGAGCGAACATTGTGTGTCACAAAAAGATGATACAGTTGACAGCGCCTGACGGGATCACGGTGACGGTTTAAGGTGATTGAGTCACGACGATTCCAAAGGTGATTTCGATGGCAGTGGCGGGAAAGTGCATGAGGCGTGAAAGTATTGCCTACTTGGCCGATGTAAGGTACGTGGATACACTAATATCCCAACTGTCAAATGTACCGAGACCCGAGAAAACATTATTGGTGGCCGGGTATGAAGCGTGATATGCTGGAGTACGGGAGTAAATGCTTTACTTGTTTACAAGTGAAGGTCGAGCACCAAAGCCCGTATGGGAAGTATTAAGGTGATCGAGGCTACAACTGAGAAGCTCGAAAGGATCAAAGCCCTGATGAAGGTAGCCAAAGATAGACAAGAAGTCATGTGTTGATTAACGACGTAGGCCGATTGAATTCCAGGTGGGAGACCAGAAAGGAGATGAGATGGTATTGCCCGTAATTGTTTAAGGAATAACAAGTTTTGGTGACAAAACCTATATAAGGGGGGTGGACTTGTAACACCCGGAAATTTCTTTGAAGCTGATGAAAGAAGAAAAGAAATAAAGCCCAAAGTCGAGGGACCAAACTTGCCAAATGGGAAGAAACTTGGATGAGTGGGGTATAAAAGGGGGAGGGCAGCCCACACCCTCCCCATTCATGCCAAAAACTCAGCCAAGGGAGAAGAGAAGGAAAAAAAGAGAGAAAAGCTTGGTTCGGGTGGATTCGAGCGTGAAAATCGAAGTGTAACGGGTTGAATCGAAGCTCTACCCAACGGGATTGTTTGTGTGAGTTCTAGGACCCCTCTTTTATACGTTTTTGAATGATTTTAGGGCTTGAACACATCTGAAAATCATTTTTGGGTATTTTAGGTGTAAACCCGTTTGTGTATGTATGTGTATATGTATGATTTGTTAAGGTCTTGATTTCGGGCTTGGTTGTGCTTGAATGGTGTCGTGTGTGACAACTTGGACTTTTAGGTTAGCATCGTCGAGTTATCAAATTGCGTCCGAGAATTTTAATACAAATAAGTTCCATGATTATTATTAAACTATAATAATAATTAATCCTAAAGTAACTAAACTTAACCAAAACTAACTAATAAATTATCTACTTATAATAGGTATTTAACCTTAAAGGAGGTAGAATTGCCTAGAATTGCAAACTAAACCCTCATTTAAATAAACCAACCCATACTCACGGTTCCATTCACAATTGACCATCTTCATTTCCATAACCCTAATTCCAACCTTGAAGCCCCGCCGTCGTCCACTTCCGAAGCCGCCATTGCAGCGGCTGAAACCATCTCCGGCGACAACCCTCCATCACTCGGTCGCTTCTACACCTACTCCGACGGTTCGCTTTGCGGTTTCGTTTTGGCAGCCGAGAGCATCAACTGAAACCACCCTTGCGCAACTCTAGCACCCTGCGCATTCCGGCAGAACTCCTCTCCCACGGCCCTTGTGCTTGGCCATAAAGTTGACCACCAGCAGCCGCTCGACGATCCCTTTTCCACCACCGATCACACCTCTCTCTCGCAGCAGTACACACCGGCAGTCGCGAACCGTAGACGAGGCAGCCTCCCGACGCCCTTCTTTCCCCCTGCAAAACGCAAGTCTCCGGCGACCGCGAGCCTTGATCGTTGCAGCCCGCTACAGTAAGTTCTCTTCGTTATGTTTCTCGTTTCGTACGATACGGTTTCGTTCTCAGTTCTTGTTCGTGGTTATGGGTTCGGTTAGGGGAAAAGGTGTGTGAATGTGGGGAGATTAGAGTCGTGTCTCGTGCTGCCCGGTTGGATGGTCAATCAGACCGTAGTCATCTTCCATCTGTCTTCAGTTTACATGTTCATCTATATATCGCGTGCGCTGAGTGTGTGCGTGTGTTCTTTATTGTATTATATATCGAATTGGGTTGTGTGTTATGCTATTTTATATGTTTTGAATGGTATGTACTATTATTTGTGCATGATTCCCCTTAGAATTAAAGCATTATATGTTAACTTAATATCTATATTTTAATGCATGAGTGGATGTGCATAGCATGTATGTATACGGGTGATATGTATGCATGTGTTGTTGTGTGTGTATGGTCACTGCTGAATGTGTATAGATCCTTCTGTGTATGTACGTATATATGTGTGTGCGCAAGTTGTGTATGTATGTATATATGTTGCGCAGGAAGACGAACACAGCAGCCTTCGCTGCTGTGTACGTGATGTTTATGTATGTATGTATGCTGCTGTTGTATGTATGTATGCTGTTGTGTATGTATGTATGCTGCTATTTTATGTATGTATGCTGCTGTTGTATGTGTGTATGCTGCTGTTTATGTATGTATGTTGCCGTATGTAGGTATGTATGCTACTGTTTATATATATGTTTGTGTTCAATGATGACAATTTGTTTGTATGTATGTACACGAGCTAGTTGGTGTGTAGTGAGTGAATGTGTATATATATATAAGTGGCTGTGAAATTTTTGTATGTATGTAGGTGGTGTATGTGTATAGTATGTTGTGGCTGTGTTTGTTTGGCAGTGTTCAAATTGTGGTGCATGTGTGGTATATTTGGTTGGTATATATATATATGAATGTGTGTTCCCTGTGGTATGTGTGGGTGTGGCAGTGTATATATAGTATATTATATAAATTGTATGTATGTTTATGTGGTGGATGCGTGTGTGTGGCCTTGTGTGTATTCTATGCGATGTTGTCTTCATGGGGGAGTGTTCTGTGTGTGGATAGTGTGGGTGTGAGTGTATTCACAGTATTGGTTATGTCTGTAGGTGTGTGATTTTATGTGTGTCTCGTGATGGTCTTATATGAGTCCGCGTATGTATTCGTAGATCCCCATGTAATGTTCGTGGGTATGGAGTATGTTCGTGTGTATGTGGGTTAAGTCATAATATTGAATATTATGTAGGGTGTAAGTTATGTGGATATGATAATAAGATAGTAGAGGTGCCATTGTTGGAATGGTGAGGTGATCTGAGGGATAAAGAGAGAGATGTATGATATATGCCCGTATGTATGTGTACCTGTGCCGTGGTGTCCCGCAGCGTAAATGTCTGCATGTGTGTGCTTGATGTGTATATATTGTGTGCTCTTGAGTGTGTGGTTTTATGGGTAGTGGGGTTTGATTATATATGATGCATGTGTGTTGTTTAAGAAATTATACTTTACTATCGAATATATATATATATATATATATAATATATATATATCTATATATATATATATATATAATATGTGCATGTTCTATTTGGTCGTTATACGGTTGTGATTGTGTAAGTGATGTCATATTGTATTGTATGGTCTTAATTATAAGTCGTATAATTAAAATGTATAAAGAGTATATTTGTTTTATAGGTATATATACATGAATTAGTACATGAGGATATTGGGGTTAACTAGTTGGAGTGAATGGATGTTTGAGTGTGCTAGGGTGTGAATGGGGAAAACCGATAACCGACACCGTAACCGAGATGCGAACACGAAACCGTACGACTCTTATAATTGTAATTAATAATTAATTTAATTATATATACACTGACTGAAACACGGGTTAATCAGAACCTGATCTTTTATGCTTACATTTACTTGTTGCTCTACACTCGAGGTGAGTTCACGGCCCCTATTTTACTCTCTTTCTTTTTGGGGGAGAAGACATGCAAAACAGACTTACATAAATGGTTGTAGTATTATTGATATCGCTTGTTACGTTATTGCAACACACAACATGTCCTGACACACTCGAACCGTTAGTAATGGGATTAGCGAGGTAATTTTGAGTAGTACTACTGGGTCTGACAAACCCGCCCGCCGGGCTAGTCGCGCTAGCTTGATTGGAGGTCAAACGGGTGCTTGATTGACCTAACATTTGTCACGGTCTTGCGAGACGTGGCGGGGATACAACAAACACATATAGGACGTAAACAGTCAGCTTCGGTTCGAAACGCTAAGTAACAAGAACATAGGCTAGCTACCTAACGATATGCTCTATATACTAAACCATTGAAACGCAAACCATTGAACGCTTACGAACACATTTCTCGTTGATTAAACCTGTGAACTCACCAACTTTATGTTGACACATTTTAGCATGTTTTCTCAGGTCACAGGAACACATAAGCTCATGATGCACGCTAAGGAAACGCACTCAGGACATGCATTCATCTATTTTATTTTCAGCATTGAACATTTTGTCTAAACATGGCTATTGTAACTGTACTGTAATGGATTTACTAATTATGTACTCGCTTCCGCACTATTGTAAACTTTGTTTTATGTTCTTTTGAATGAAGTCAAATGTCTATTTTAAATTCATATAGTGTCGTTCGATATGACTGTGTCTGAGATCCTGGTATGTCACACGCCTAACGGTAAAACCCCGTTCGTGGAAATTAAGGGTGTGACAGATTGGTATCAGAGCCACAGGTTATAGAGAACTAGGATTGCATTGCATCTAGACTATAGCCTTAGACACAACACTAGTATTGCACAGACACTTTTACATGGTTACCACTATTGTGCAAACAACCTTCTGGTGTACTGACATTACACTGCTGAGCAAACATAACGTTATTGGTATGACATGTGTGTCATTACCGGCTGACAGAGGTGCGGAGAATCCCGCTCGCTCACTACCAACGTTTACACTTAATCCTTCACTCTCAGAGTAGAAGCAACAACGAATTGAACCCAACATTTCCACGACTGGAACACGAAACTCTTTCCAAACACACGCGACAAGTTTAACTATGACAAACAAAAAGAACAATACCTCACTCTCCTAACTCTCTCACACTTGTTACCATTCCCAACATATCCTATCCCCTACACTAGCCCGAGCAGTAGATGAGGGACAACTAAGATATTCAAGTCTGTTAGAGAATCGGACTTAAACATTCAAACACCTAGAACCTCGAAAGGAAAAAAAAGGGCCAAATTGTCTTGATTCCCGTTATTATCTTAACTAAATCTCTTGTACAACCTTAGTACAACTTTAGTTATTCGACTCTTGGTATAACAAATATATCTTTGATACCTCTACCATTGATAACACTCGGTACTCGACAAGATAGGTTATGGCAAATAGGAGGAACCATGGGTGACCATGCAAAGCAAATTAGAATCACGGGTGCACACGTAATTGTAATTTGTCGTGCATGAGAATTCTGGCAACTCTATCAGGTGATAACAGCCATAATCAGTACAAATTTTCAATTTCTATACTTGGAGACATGAGGTCTCGGTTCTCATAAAACCTCACAGTTGATGGTAACAAATCCTTCATTCCTACTCGTATGAAAGTTCTCATCCACCTCGAGCCTTAATGAGATTCGTATTATGGCATTAGCCCTAGTCTCTATGAGACGTTACCCTTTCTGTCATTTCAGTGATCGTGCATAACTATCTATCAACAACGTACCGGATCTTCAAATTTTGTGTATGTAGTCCTTGTTCATTGAATTGATCATAAGACTTAGAATCTTGGTAATTTGAGCGTTCCAACATTCATTTCATTTGATATTTATCGTGTTTAAGCGTACATTATATTTGCTTGTTCCCTAGTGGTGGGACACAATCGGATTTTTCCAACTAACTACGTTTGGCGTAGGACCAAATAACAAGATATTATGACGACCTCGTTCATTTCATCTCTGCCTTTCCATTATAAATAGCAAGTACAATTATAACCGCCACCCGTGTGCTTGGCAGTTGTGATCTAGGTGTGACTAGACATTCATTCGATATAAGTCTGATTTCTATTACCCATGGTTACTACGATGTCGTTGGCATGGACTGGTTATCGAAAAACCAAGCTGAAATTTTCTGTCGCGAGAAGATCGTTCATGTACCCCTCCTAGTGGTGAAGTATTATCCATTCAGGGTGAGAAAAGTGGTGTCGTTTCTGGTATCATTTCGTATAAGAAAGCCCAGAAGTGCTTACGCAAAGGCCATACCGCTATCTTAGCTATGATCACTGAGAAGACCACTGAAGAAAAGAAGATCGAAGATATCCCTATCGTTCGTGACTTTCCTGAAGTGTTCCCTGAAGACTTACCTGGTCTTCCACCGCATCGTCAAGTCGAGTTTCAGATTGATTTGACGCCTGGAGCCGCACCGATAGCTAGAGCACCATATCGACTAGCACCAAAGGAACTGCAAGAACTGGCTACGCAACTACAAGAGCTCTTGGATAAAGGATTCATCAGACCCCGCTCATCACCGTGGGAGCTCCAGTCCTGTTTGTCAAGAAAAAGGATGGAACTTTTCGCATGTGTATTGATTACCGTGAACTGAACAAAGTGACGGTTAAGAATCGTTATCCCCTCCCGCGAATCGATGATTTGTTCGATCAACTACAAGGGTCAAGTTTCTATTCCAAGATAGATCTAAGATCGGGTTATCACCAACTACGGATTCGAGATGAAGACATTTCAAAGACTGCCTTCCCAACTAGGTATGGCCACTACGAGTTTTTGGTTATGCCATTCGGGTTGACCAATGCACCAGCGGTTTTCATGGACCTCATGAATCGAGTGTGCAAACCCTATTTGGACAAGTTCGTCATTGTCTTCATCGATGACATCCTTATTTATTCAAAGAATAAGGAAGAACATGAGGAACACCTGAGGTTGATTCTGGAGCTGCTGAAACGAGAACAATTGTACGCTAAATTTTCAAAGTGTGACTTCTGGATACGAGAGGTCTATTTCTTGGGTCATGTGGTCAATGAGAACAGGATACACATTGACCCGACAAAAATAGCAGCTATCAAGAACTGGGCTACGCCTAAGACTCCGACCGAGGTACGACAATTTCTCGGTTGGCTGGCTATTATCGACGGTTCATCGAAGGGTTCTCGAAGATTGCTCAACCTCTCACCGCATTGACTCATAAAGGCACTACGTACGATTGGGGAGATAAACAAGAATCTGCATTCCAGATTCTGAAGCAAAAACTCTGTACAGCACCGATTCTATCCCTGCCTGAGGGAACCGATGATTTTGTAGTTTACTGTGATGCTTCTATACAAGGCCTCGGTTGTGTACTAATGCAACGCAATAAGATGATTGCCTATGCATCACGACAACTGAAGATACATGAGAAAAACTACACGACACACGACCTAGAGCTTGGAGCAGTCGTGTTTGCACTCAAGATATGGAGACACTACTTGTACGGTACCAAGTGCACCATTTACATCGATCACAAGAGTCTCCAGCACATCTTTGAACAGAAGGAGCTAAATATGTGACAACGTCGTTGGGTCGAGTTGTTAAACGACTATGACTGTACGATCAAGTATCATCCGGGCAAGGCCAATGTAGTAGCAGACGCCCTAAGTCGGAAGGAAACACCCAAGCCAAGACGAGTTCGAGCATTGCAACTCACCATTCACACTGGTTTACCCAACCAGATCCGCAATGCTCAACTTGAGGTGTTAAAAGACAAGAACCAGAAAGCCGAGTCGCTACGAGGCATGGAGAAGCAATTGGAAACCAAGCCTGATGGAATCCGCTACTTCATGGATCGAACATGGATTCCCTCGTATGGAAACCTACGAGAACTGGTAATGGATGAAGCTCACAAATCACGGTACTCAATCCACCCAGGTTCGGACAAAATGTATCACGATCTCAAGGTCCTTTACTGGTGGCCGAATATGAAAGCTGACATTGCCACATACGTAAGCAGATGTCTAACCTGTTCTAAGGTTAAGGTGGATTATCAACGACCGTCTGGTTTACTCCAACAGCCAGAAATACCAGTATGGAAGTGGGAGCAGATATCTATGGACTTCATCACGAAACTTCCTCGAACTCCCAGCGGATGCGACACCATTTGGGTGATCGTGGATCGCTTGACGAAATCCGCACACTTCCTGGCAATCCGGGAGACTGATCGTATGGAAAAGTTAACTCGTATCTACCTCAGGGAAATAGTCTCTCGGCACGGGGTGCCAATATCCATTATCTCTGACCGTGACGCTCGATTCACTTCACACTTCTGGCAGTCCTTACAACGAGCACTAGGAACGCGGTTGGATATGAGCACCGCGTACCACCCCCAAACTGATGGCCAAAGCGAGCGCACGATCCAGACTTTAGAAGACATGTTACGTGCCTGCGTCATAGATTTCGGCAGCAGTTGGGAAACACACTTACCGCTAGTTGAGTTTTCTTACAATAATAGCTATCACACATCGATCAAAGCTGCCCCATTTGAGGAACTGTATGGGCGTAAGTGCCGATCGCCTATCTGTTAGGTGGAAGTTGGAGAAAGTCAACTCACCGGCCCTGAACTCGTGCACGAGACGACTGAGAAGATCGTGCAGATCCGTAACCGTATGGCAGCAGCCCGTGACCGACGGAAAAGTTACGCTGATAAGCGTCGCCGACCATTGTAATTCCAAATAGGTGACAAGGTGCTTTTGAAAGTGTCACCTTGGAAGGGTGTGATTCGTTTCGGGAAACGTGGGAAACTAAGCCCTAGGTACGTGGGACCGTTTGAGGTTGTCAAGGGGTTGGCCCCGTAGCCTATCAACTGAACCTACCCGAAGAACTCAGTGGAGTACACGATGTGTTCCATGTTTCAAACCTGAGGAAATGCCTTGCAGACGAGACTCTCGTCGTTCCATTAGATGAAATACATATTGACGAACAACTACGTTTCATCGAGGAACCAGTGGAAATTATGGATCGAGAGGTCAAAACGCTCAAACATAGTCGTATCCCTATTGTCAAAGTCCGATGGAACTCAAAGCGTGGACCAGAGTTTACCTGGGAACGCGAAGATCAGATGAAAAAGAAGTACCCACGACTGTTCAACGATCAGACACCTACTTCTTAAGGTATTCATTCTTGAGATACCTTTTCCTTTAATTTCGAGACGAAATTCCCTTCAACAAGGGGATGATGTCACAACTCTGTCAAACATGTCAAACACGTTACAAACCACCAACCCTAACTGAATCTCATGCATTTAACCGAGCATAGTATTTTAATTTTCGGGACAAAAATTCTTTCAACAAGGGGATGATGTGACAACTTGGACTTTCAGGTTAGCATCGTCGAGTTATCAAATTTGCGTCCGAGAATTTTAATACAAATAAATTCCATGATTATTATTATAACTATTAATAATAATTAATCCTAAAGTAACTGAACTTAACCATAACTAACTAATAAATTATCTACTTATAATAGGTATTTTACCTTAAAGGAGGGACTAGAATTGCCATTTATCAAACTAACCCTCATTTAAATAAACCAACCCATACTCACGGTTCCATTCACAATTGACCATCTTCATTTCCATAACCTAATTCCAACCTTGAAGCCCCTGCCGTCGTCCACTTCCGAAGCCGCCATTGCAGCGGCTGAAACCATCTCCGGCGACAACCCTCCATCACTCGGGTTCGCGACTACACCTACTCCGACGGTTCGCTTTGCGGTTTCGTTTTTGCAGCCGAGAGCATCAACTGAAACCCACCCTTGCGCAACCCTAGCAGCCTACGCATTCCAGCAGAACTCCTCTCCCATGGCAGCCTTGTGCTTGGCCATAAAGTTGACCACCAGCAGCCGCTCGACGATCCCTTTTCCACCACCGATCACACCTCTCTCGCAGCAGTACACACCGGCAGTCGCGAACCGTAGACGAGGCAGCTTCCCGACGCCCTTCTTTCCCCCTGCGAAACGCAAGTCTCCGGCGACCGCGAGCCTTGATCGTTGCAGCCCGCTACAGTAAGTTCTCTTTCGTTATGTTTCTCGTTCGTACGATACGGTTTCGTTCTCAGTTCTTGTCGTGGTTATGGGTTCGGTTAGGGGAAAAGGGTGTGTGAATGTGGGGCAATTACGAGAGTCTCGTGGCTGCCCGGTTGGATGGTCAATCAGACCGAAGTTCTTCCATCCGTGTGCTTCGGTTTTACATGTTCATGTCCCTATATGCGCCTGAGTGTGCGTGTGTTCTTTTGTGATTGTACGTATATATCGAATTGGGTTGTGTTATGCTATTTTATATGTTTTTAATGGGTATATTACTGTTAATTGTGCATGATTCCTCCTTAGATGCATTATATGTAGGGTGTTCACGGTCCGGTTTTCGCGGTTTTAGATCAACCGTAACGAACCGTTAGTAACGGTTTTTATCACTTAAAACCAAACCGAACCAATCAAAAGTAAAAACCAAACCAAACCGAACCATTGCAACCGGTTTGGTTCGGTTTGGTTTCGCGGTTTGGACTTTTTAGGCTCATTAAGCCAAGTCTTTGAGCTCTCAAAACAGCATGTCTTGAGCTGTCAAAAACAGCCCAAAAGCTATAAAAATGCAATCTTAAACAGGTCCAAATCATGCCTAAATACGGCCTTAAAAGGTCCTAAAACATGCCAAACACAACTCTAAACCTGTGTACAAACTTTAAGTCTTTAACCTTGAATTAATAGTTATGTATAAATATATATATTATATATATATACACACACACACATACATATATGTGTATATATGATATATGGTTCGGTCGGTTTTTTACGACCGGTTTTTGGTACAAACCGTAAACCAAACCATTCACAACGGTTTGAAATTTTGAAACCAACCAACCGAAAGTTTAGAAAAAAAACCAACCGTGAAATCGAACCGATGACCGGTTTGGACGGTTTCGCGGTTTGAAACCGAACCATGAACACCCCTAATTATGTACTTAAATCTATGTATATTCTATGCATGAGCAGATGTGCACTAGCATGTATGTATACGGGTGTATATCATGTATGCATGTGTTTGTGTGTATGGTCACTGCTGTGAATGTGTATAGATCCTTCTGTGTATTTACGTATATATGTGTGCGCAGGTTCTGTATGTATGTATATATGTTGCGCAGGAAGGACGAACACAGCAGCCTTCGGCTGCTGTGTACGCGATGTTTATGTATGTATGTATGCTGCTGTTGTATGTATGCTGCTGTGTATGTATGTATGCTGCTGTTTATGTATGTATGTATGCTGCTGTTTATGTATGTATGTTGCTGCGTATGTAGGTATGTATGCTGCTGTTTATGTATATGTTTGTGTTCAATGATGACAATTTGTTTGTATGTATGTACACGAGCTAGTTGGTGTGTAGTGAGTGAATGTGTATATATATAAGTGGCTGTGAAATTTTTGTATGTATGTAGGCTGCGTATATATGTATAAGTATGTATGTGGCTGTGTTTGTTTGGCAAAGTAGTCCTCAAATGTTAGTGCATATGTGTGGTATATATATTGTGTATAATATATATTATATGAATGTGTGTTCCTGTTGTGAGTATGTGTTTGGCAGTGAATTATCGCTTATATTATGTATATATATGTATGCTTATATGAATGGATGATGTGTGTGTGACCTTGCTGTGTATTCATACGCGAACTATTGTCTCCATGGGTGTTCGATCTGTGTCTTGTGGGGTGAGGGGTAATGCATGGTATAGATAGTCTTAGTGTGTATCACATGTGGTGTTTTCTGTGATGTGTGCAAGCTGCGCATGATTCTATGTATGTCCCAATTGTATGTTCGTATCTCCTATGGTATGCATGTTCGTGTGTATGTGAAGTCTGCAGAAGTATGTTTACATTTTTATGTAGGTTAAGGTATGGATGATAATTATGTATATGAGATGCTTATGGGTACCAAGGTAGGAATGGATCCTGTGATCTAAAATAGCATGTGAATGTGTTTATTAATGATGATGCACATGTATGTATGTATGTATGTATGTATGTATATCTCCCTGTGTGTGTGTGTCCTGCAGCCGTAAATGTCTATCCATGTTGTGTGCTTTGATGTGTATATATATTGTATGTGCTTGAGTGTGTGTTCTACTTAGTGGGTAGGTGTGGATTTTGATATATATAATGCATGTGTGTTGTTTAAGAAAGCATTATATACTTCGAATATATATATATATATATATATATATATATATATATATATATATATATATATATATATATATATATATATATATATATATATATATATATATATATATATATATATTATATGTGCATGTTCTATTTGGGTCGTTATACGGTTGTGATTGTGTAAGTGATGTCATAGGAGTTGTATGGGTCTTATTATTATAAGTCGTATAATTAAAATGTATAAAGAGTATATTTGTTTTATAGGTATATATAGACATGAATTAGTACATGAGGATATTTGGGGTTAACTAGTTGGAGTGAATGGATGTTTGAGTGTGCTAGGGTGTGAATGGGGAAAACCGATAACCGACACCGTAACCGAGATGCGAACACGAAACCGTAGGACTCTTATAATTATAATTAATAATTAATATTAATTATATATACACTGAATGAAACACAGGTTAATCAGAACCTGATCTTTTGTGCTTACATTTACTTGTTGCTCTACACTCGAGGTGAGTTTCACGGCCCCTATTTTACTCTCTTTTCTTTTTGGGGAGAAGACATGCAAAACAGACTTACATAAATGGTTGTAGTATTATTGATATCGCTTGTTACGTTAGTGCAAACACACAACATGTCCTGACACACTCGAACCGTTAGTAATGGGATTAGCGAGGTAATTTTGAGTAGTACTACTGGGTCTGACAAACCCCGCCCGGGCTAGTCGCGCTAGCTTGATTGGAGGTCAAACGGGTGCTTGATTGACCTAACAATTGTCACGGTCTTGCGAGACGTGGCGGGGATACAACAAACACATATAGGACGTAAACAGTCAGCTTCGGTTCGAAACGCTAAGTAACAAGAACATAAGCTAGCTACCTAACGATATGCTCTATATACTAAACCATTGAAACGCAAACCATTGAACGCTTACGAACACATTTCTTGTTGATTAAACCTGTGAACTCACCAACTTTATGTCGACACATTTTAGCATGTTTTCTCAGGTCACAGGAACGCATAAGTTCATGATGAACGCTAAGGAAATGAACTCAGGACATGCATTCATCTATTTTATTTTCAGCATTGAACATTTTGTCTAAACATGGCTATTGTAACTATACTGTAATGGATTTACTAATTATGTACTCGCTTCCGCACTATTATAAACTTTGTTTATGTTCTTTGAATGAAGTCAAATGTCTATTTTAAATTCATATAGTGTCGTTCGATATGACTGTGTCTGAGATCCTGGTATGTCACACGCCTAACGGTAAAACCCCGTTCGTGGAAATTGAGGATGTGACATCGTGGTATGCTTCCCTAAGGTTTAGAATGGTTGATTTGAGGTTAAAAGAGGTTTGGAAAAGTTTGGAGGTCGAACTTGGCAGCTGCAGTTGGGATGAACTGCATTCTGCTCCCAGCTAGGGCTATGCGACTGGAGGTCCATGCGACTGGAGGTCCATGCGACTGGAGGTCCATGCGACTGGAGGTCCATGCGTCCGAATTGCATGCGACTGGGTCCATACGCACGAAAGGAGTGCGGCTGAGGTTCATTCGAATGAAAGTAATGCGACTGAATGAGATGCGGATGAAGGTCACGCAACTGAATGAAATGCGGATGAAGGTCATGCGACTGAAGGGTATGCGACTGGACTCCATACGCCTATGAGTCGTGCGATTGAGGTTTATACGCACGAAAGGTGTGCTACTGAGGGCCATTCGCGTGAAGGTCATGCGACTAAGGTCCATATGCTCGAATGTCATGCGACTGAGGTTATTCGCATGGGAAGCATGCTATTGGAGGCTATGTGACTGGAGGTCCATTCACCTAAGTGTTCTCATACGCATGGAAGACCATGTGACCGAATAGGGTCCATACGCCTGAATGACCATAGTATTGTCTGACTGTCGGGAAAGTGCGGACGTAGGCTCGAACCTTTGGGGTTGTAGTTGATGTGATGGGCATGGACGATGTAAGATGATTTATGATGATGAGCTGATGATGATGATGATACGATGCATGATGATGTGTGATGCTGTATGGTTTTAAATGATGTGATGTGCGTGATTCGTGTGATGTTTGATGTTGTGTGATTGTGCATGTTGTATGTTATGCATGATGTATGTTATGGGTGTGCGACGTTGCCTTGTGTGATTGTTGTTGTATGTTGTTATGTTCCTTATTATTATGTATGATTGTCTTCCCGTGGTTGCGATGAACGTTAATGACTGTAATGAAAGTATTATGTACGTAAATTGGAAGACAATGAAAAGAGGAACGTAATGAAAGAATGCATGCGTTAATGAATGAATGAAAGTAAGAAAGGCTTGCAAGCAAATGTATGAGGTGAGTGACCCTGTTGTCGCAAAACACTTGGATAAAGATCATCATTAAGATTGACAATGAGGTGAGCGACCTTGTTGTCGCAAAATACTCGGATAAAGATCAATCATTAAGATTGACAATGAGGTGAGCGAACCTGTTGTCGCAAAAGACTCGGATAAAGATCAACCATTAAGATTGACAATGAGCTGAGCGACCATGTTTCCGCAAAAGACTCGGATACAGATCAATCATCAAGATTGACAATGAGGTGAGCGACCCTGTTGTCGCAAAAGACTCGGATAAAGATCAATCATGAAGATTGACAATGAGGTGAGCGACCCTGTTGTCGCAAAAGACTCGGATAAAGATCAATCATTAAGATTGACAATGAGGTGAGCGACCCAAAAGAGGAACCTAATGAATGAATGCAAGCATGAACGAATGAATGAGAGTAAGGATGGCTTGCAAGATAAAGAAAGGAGGTTCACAACTCATTGTGAGTTGTTAGCTCAACTGTGTGTGTATTATAGCGTGCGATCTTGGCTAATTCATAAGGGACCATAGACACAGAATGAGTTCAGTTTTGGTAACTGCTCCGATACGTGCGATGTGGTATTTACTGTGTGCTATGTAGCGTGCGATTTTGGCTACCTCATGTGGCTTATGTAGCGTGCGATTTTGGCTAACCCATGAGATGGCGTGCGATTCTGGCTAAACCCTACAAGTTCTCACACACAAAGGGGGAGTCAGTCTTAGTGACCACTCCATTAGTGCGAATTATGCGATGTGTACTATGGGTACGAATATACGAATGTGCGATTTGTGCGAAAAGTGCGATATGTATGAAATGAACGAGCGGAAGAAATGATGTTATGAACGAATGAAGCAGATGATAAAGTAACGTGCGATGATTAATAAATGAAAGAATGTAAAGAATGTAATGGAAGATGATAATTATATTATCTATGTGTATGCATGTTGTGTGAACGCTTACAAAAGTAACGAATGGTTTTTATAAGGAAGTAAAGAATGTTTTATTTTAAAACTAGAACTTACTCAGCAACGCAGACTTTGATGTGTTTCCAGTTGGCAGATATGTTGCTGAGGATGGCACGGGGCGACTACTCAGTTCTTTTGGGATGGCATCCATTGTTATACTGCTTTTGTAAGAGAATGTAAAATGTATTTTGTAATTCGTTAACAACGTATTCTTTTGCAAAAGCTATTATGTTTAAATGAAATGTATGTTTAAATGTTTCCGCTGCAATGCTTTTATGTAAGAAGTGTTGTATCTTATATGCCCAAGACACATACAAGATTGATGTGGTTAGTACGTTATGATCCAAGTTAGGTAAGTGTTGTATCTTATATGCCCAAGACACATACAAGATTGATGTGGTTAATACGTTATGATCCAAGTCGGGTCATACCCAATAACAAGCCAAACAAACACCAATAAATATTTATTCGTTGATAAGATCATACAAATAAATATTGACACCAATTTAGAAATTGGGTTTTCTAAAACATTGCTTATGTAATTGAACAACATTATGTGAATAATTTGTTCATGAGAAATTATTAGTAATATTATTTAAGTTAAATAATGACAAATAATAGTGTATTGATGTTATAAAACTAAAAGGGTTTTAGTTTTATAAACCTTAAGATAAATAAATATAAGGAGAATGTACATTTTATAAAAGAGAATAAAAAAAGGGGGGAACCCATTTAAATGGGGATTCGGCCGCCCTTGGCTTTGATAGCCCCACCCTTTGTCTTGAACTTAAAAAGGACTTGATTGCTCTCATTTCTCCATATATTTACACTATCTCTCTCCTACATGCAAGAGTCCTTTCTTCTCTTCTTTCTCTCCAAAATCACGATTTTCTTGGCTAAGTTTTGAAGGTTTCCTTGCTGAAATTCAGATTTGCAAGGAGAAGAATAGGATTGGTGGATAGTTCCCTAACAAGCTTGGTGTTTGCAAAGGGTTTATGGGTATTACCTCTTGAGGTCTTCCACATTGAAGACTTAGCTTTCATAACAGCTTTATCTTCATCCTAATCTCGATTTCTAACAGTTAGAAAGGTGGTTTTCTTTAACATCCTATGGTTGGTTTTATTATATGCATTTCGTATATGAATCCGGGGTTTGGGTTTTGCATTATTAAATGGGTTTAATAATCAGCATATTAACAAGATTTTAAACTTATAATCCGCTGCGTTTTCCTATAAATTAGCTTATATGGACTTTGATAATCTTGTTAAATCACAACAATGGCATCAAGAGCCAGTTATACGAACGCATACATGTAAAGATCAAACAATTTCAGGGTTTTATGGTGTGGTTCACCATATGGCCGAAGCCTTTAGGGCTGTTGGTTACCCCTTGGTTTTCAAGATTATACTTTACATGCATTTGGTAATCTTTGAAAACTAAGTCACATTGATGGTTGATTGTTTTGCTTGGGCAAAACCGAAAGTTTTCGGTTTGTTTAACCTTGGCCGAAAACTTTAGGGTTCATAAAGGGGAACCATTTTAACTTGTAATACTTGCATATTTGGATGTGTATATGGATGTTCATAACCTAGCCAAGACCTTGTGTTTGGATGTGTGTTTGTGTTGTGATATTGTTTGATTATTCAATTGGGTTGTAATATTTATTTATTTGGGTTCGTAATCTGTTTATTATTTCATGTTGCTTTGTAATAATAAGTAGATTAGTTGTATTTCTTTACTAGAAAAATGTATTAGGATATATTTTGTAAAAGAAGTTCAACAAGATTTTGGGTTTTGTTTGGGCCATTTTAGGCCCAAATGGGCCTCATAGCCCAAGATTGGTTTTAAGCCCAATAACCAAAGCCCAAGCATGGAGGCCCAAGGAAGCTAGGAGATGAAGTTGGAGCCCAAAAGAAAGCCCAAATAAAGCAAAACGATAACAACAAAAAATGGACACTTGATGCATTAGGATGCGGGATCAAGTGGGAGCACACCATCTCAATGCCTTGTGTCGTGTTTGTCCCTTATAATAGACCTTTTTGGCACACTTGTTTTGGCCAACAAGTGTTGCCAAATTCATTGGCTATGGTTATGAACTTGTGGTTGCTTTATTATGCATGTGTGGTTGATTTATGTTCATCTTATCTTATTATGGAATTGGATAGTTAACAACTAGAAATCAACAACTTGCATAAAATTGGTTTCTTAGAAATCAATAGGTAATAAAAATGGATTTTACCAAAGGTTAATGATTTCATAATTAAATGAATTATTAAAAGGAACTTTGAAATAAATTTTCAAACAAACTACCATGCATTTGAATGCATGCAAATGCAAGGTATGAAAATTGTTTTCCAAACTAGAATTTTGAAAACATAAATCCCTTTTTAAACAAGTCAAACACCATTCTCTTATACAACACTCTAATCATTTGGGAACTTGATGTGGGATAAAGGTCACCTAACCAAATTGGAGGGAACTTATGAGTTTGAGGTGGGTTTGCCATATTTATGGGATAAAGGTCACCTAACCACTTATATTTGCAAATTCACACGTGTGTCTAAGTAGGACGACTTGATTTGGAAATCATGCATTAGGATCACCGAAGCATGATGTACAAAGGGTGTTGATGGGATAAACATGCCAAACAAAACATAAGATGTTCAAACCGATCCCATACACTAGAAATTGTAATAGGTTACAATTGTCAAACGTTGACTACCTTGTTAGTTTAAATAAAGGGATAAAGGTCACCTAATCGATATTTAAATGTAACGTTGGATTCTAGATTTTGATTATTAATTGTCTATGCGACAAAAAGGGGTATTAATAATTAAAATACATTGATATTAAAAATACTAAAATTGAACTTTGTAATTTTGTAGATGGCCACCAATAACAATGATAATCATGATAATTCATCCACGTCCGCCCAATCTTTACGAGCGATTCTCCAAAAGGAACGTCTAAATCATAACAATTTTATCGATTGGTATCGAAACTTGAGAATCGTTCTCAAGCAAGAGAAACGATCATATGTTTTAGACGACCCTATCCCCGATCAACCTAGTGAGGATGATGATGAGGCCTTTATAAATTGGGTAAAATACACTGAGGACTCGGTCCAAGTGTCTTGCCTCATGTTGGCAAGTATGACTCCTGATCTCCAAAAGGAGTATGAACATCATGGAGCGTATGACATGATTACCCAGTTGAACAAAACGTTCCAATAACAAGCAAGGGTAGAGCGCTTCGAAACGGTTTGAGCACTCCATGCATGTTGTATGGATGACACCCAATCTGTTTCATCTTATGTACTTAAGATGAAAAGCCACATCGACCGCCTCGAAAGGCTAAATTGTCCCATCTCGAAAGAGTTGGCCATGGATTTGATCCTCAACTCTTTGTCAAAAAGGTTTGACAATTTTATCATGAATTACAACATGAACGGATGGGACAAGAACATAAGTGAGCTTCACTCTATGCTCAAAACTGCCGAGGCGGCCATGGGTAAAAAGGTTTTACCCTTTCTCACCATCAATGAAGGTGGGAACAAGAAGAGGCCTCACCCCGCACCCAAGGCAAATGTTGCCAAAGGGAAATCGTACGTTAAAGGAAAGGAGAAGGGAGTGGTAAGAGCGCCACCACCAAAACAAGCGGAGAAGAAGCAAAAGGTTGCTTCAAATGACCCATGCTTCAAGTGTGGGGAGATTGGACATTGGGCAAGGAATTGTACAGTCCAGCTCAAAAAGTTGCAAGCAAAGAGGGATGTCGGGTAGACCTCAGGTACCATATACATGATCCATATTGATTTAAACATAATATCCTCTAACACATGGGTATTAGATACTGGATGTGGAACTCACATTTGTAATTTTTGTAGGGGTTCAAAGGAAGTAGCAACTTCAACAAAGGGGATGTTAGCCTCTACATGGGCAATGGGGCTAAAGTTCAAGTTGAAGCCCGTGGTGACTACATCTTGAAACTTCCAAATGGTTTGGAAGTAATTTTGAAAAATGTTTTGTATGCTCCTAGTTTGACTAGGAACATTATTTCTGTAGCCCTATTAAAACATTTTGGATATGTATTATCATTTAGGAAATGAAATCCATGTTACTATGAATGACATGTTTTACTTTAAAGCTATTCCCATCAATGGTATCTATGAATTGGTTCGTGAAAATACATTGAATGATAGCTTATTGTACCAAACTAGTACCAAGAAACTCAAATCGGATTTGAGTGACACTTACCTTTGGCATTGCCATCTTGGTCATATAAACAAGAAAAGAATACAAACACTACAAAAGAATGGTCTTTTAATAACAAGTGAATGTGATTCATTTGATGTATGTGAATCTTGTTTACAAGGTAAAATGACCAAGGCACATTTTAGAGGCAAAGCCGAAAAGGCAAAATTTATTAGGTATCATACATTCGGATGTATGTGGTCCTTTTAAGCCAATGACTAGGTACCATGAAAGATACTTCATTACCTTTACCGACGACTATAGTTGATATGGTTATGTGTACTTACTAAGACACAAAGATGAAGCTTTTGAAATATTCAAAATCTTGCAAAATGAAGTAGAAATCAACTCAATAAGAAAATAAAAATTCTCCGCACTGATAGAGGAGGTGAATACCTAAGTGATGCGTTTAGAGATCATCTTAGAAGTTGTGGTATTGTCTCACAACTATCTCCACCTGGAATACCACAACATAATGGTGTATCCGAGCGAAGAAATCGAACTCTATTGGATATGGTTCGATCTATGATGACTAGAAGCTCACTGCCTCTATCATTTTGGGGTTTCGCTTTGCTCTCAGTGGCCCGTATTTTGAATATTGCCCCAACCAAGAAAGTGGAAACGACACCTTTTGAAATATGGCATGGAAGGGTTCCATCACTTTCATATTTAAAGTATGGGGTTGTGAGGCTTATGTTAAGACTCCCACCCCAAACAAGCAAGAAAGCCGTTCCACTAAGTGTATCTTTATTGGATATCATAGAGATTCTATGGGATACTATTTCTATGATCCATTGGAACAAAAGGAGTTTGTTGCTAGAAAAGTTGAGTTCTTGGAAGCTAAGTTCCTTACGGAAGGAACTAGCAGTAGAACTGTGGATCTTGAGAGGATCAAGAACCACAAACCGATACACATTTGGTTGACACTAGCACTCAACATGAGGATGTTGAGAATGATCAAGTGGTTGACCAATATACACAAAACGTTCGTAGATCTGGTAGAATTAGTAATCCACCTGAAAGATATGGATTTTTCGTAGATGGATGCTATGTGGTAGATTCCGATGAACCAACCACCTATCGTGATGCAATGTCCAATTTGGATTGTGACAAATGGCTTGAAGCCATGAACGTTGAGATGCAATCCATTTATGACAATCAAGTATGGGACTTGGTTGTACTACCTCTTAATTCCAATAGTTGGAAGTAAGTGGGTTTCAAGAAGAAACCAATATGCATGGAAACTTGGATACTTATAAAGCTAGACTGTAGCAAGGGTTTCACTCAAACTCAAGGGGTTGACTATGATGAAACTTTCTCACCAGTAGCATTGCTAAATTCTATTAGGATCTTGTTACCATAGCCGCTCGTTATGATTATGAGATTTGGCAAATGGATGTCAAAACTGCTTTCCTAAATGGATATCTTGAGAAGATGTCTATATGGTTCAGCGAAGGTTTTGTCGATCCAAAACATCCTAACAAAGTATGCAAGTTAAAAAAATCAATCTATGGATTGAAACAAGCATCGAGAAATTGGAATCACCGTTTTGATGAAGAAATAATTAAATTTGGATTCATCAAAAACGCTGATGAAGCTTGTGTATATAAGAAGCTAGTGGGAGCATCATCACTTTCTAGTATTGTATGTTGAAATACTACTATTTGGAAATGGCATTCCAACCTTGGAAGGTGTAAAAACTGGCTTGGAAGTTGTTTTTCCATCAAGGACCTTGGTGAAGCCGCCTATATTCTGGGAATAAGATCTATAGGGATAGATCAAGGCGGTTGATTGGTTTAAATCAAAGTGCATACATTGATAAGATCTTGAAAATGTTCAAGATGGAGAACTCTAAAAAGGTATGGTACCCATTCAAAGAGGAACGATATTGAGTGCGACTCGATGTCCTAGCTCAAAGGATGAGCAAGATAACATGAAGGCAATCCCATACGCATCTGCTATTGGATCCATCATGTATGCAATGATATGCACTCGACCGACGTTTCATGCGCCTTAAGCATGACAAGCCGATACCAGCAAAATCCTGAAAACAGTCATTGGATGGTTGTTAAGAACATACTTAAGTGCCTAAGGAGGACTAAAGATATGTTCCTAATCTATGGATCTGGTGATGAGGAACTCGTTGTAAACGTTACACGGATTCGAGTTTCCAGACCGATCGTGATGATTCACGATCACAATCGGGATACATTTTCATTCTGAATGGAGGATCGGTCTCTTGGAAGAGCTCTAACAGGATGTGGTGGCTTTATCAACTACAGAATCTGAATACGTCGCCGCCTCATTGGCAGCTCAAGAAGCTGTATGGTTGATGAAATTCATTGCCGATCTAGGGGTTGTCCCTTCCATTCAGGATCCCCTAGAATCTTTTGTGATAACGAGGGTGCGATTGCTCAATCAAGGAACCTCGTGCTCGTCAAAAGACTTGGCACATTGAGCGGAGATTCAACTACATACGAGATGAAGTTGAGAAAGGAAAGATATGTATTCGCAAAGTTCACACAAATCAAAATATTGCGGATCCTCTTACGAAGCTCCTAGAAAAGGCAAAGCATGAAGGTCATACCCTGCCATGGGACTTCGATATTCTAGTGATTGGATTTGATCTGTAATTTCGTATTTGGGTTATTTGGAACTCCCTTATTACTTGAATAAAATTATTTGGTTATAATATTTCATAAATGTTCCAATTTAGCATGTTTATCCATGGTTAATTGTTTACTCTAAATATCCGTAGTCGTTCATACTTGTGGGAACAAGTATGAGTGTAAGATTATTATAATTTGGATTGATAGATATTCATAGGATGAATATAGAGCAAAAGGTTGCTGCAAAGTTCATAGATTTTATGGGATGCAAATATTGGACTGACCTGCATCTCAAATATTACTACATGGAATCTTCCTGATTGATCATAAGTAATTTTGAGTAAAGGCGAACATCATTTGGTATCCTCTGACCTGAGATACATATTGGGTCTTGATATTTACCAAATATTATACTTTGGCTCAGTTCTTCATTGTTCTGAAATATGGTAGTACATAAGTCTGAGTTCAGGTATGATATAAGGTAATTGTGAGAGACGTATGTAGTCAAGATGGGTTTTGTCCCTCTAATTCGTTGAGTGTAAGATGTCTAAGGCCTGTAAAGTTAAATCAATGGAGAATGATCACTCTGTGTCTCTGGGATTTAATATGACATCTGTGACAAAAGGATAGATGATTGATTCACCTAAAATATTTCAAGTACGGTACTTGAAGAGATGATGTTATTGAATGGCACTAAGTCATACGTATTAAGGGTAGTAAACCGTTGTTAGGCGGTATTTACTACTTACATCAATCTTCTATGAATCTTGTGCAGTGGGAGATGGTTGTATCTTTATGCCCAAGACACATACAAGATTGATGTGGTTAGTACGTTATGATCCAAGTCTGGTCATACCCATAACAAGCCAAACAAGACCCAATAAATATTTGTTCGTTGATAAGATCATACAAATAAATATTGACACCAATTTAGAAAATGGGGTTTCTAAAACATTACTTAAGTAATTGAACAACATCTGTGGATAATTTGTTCATGAGAATTATTGTAATATTATTTAAGTAAGTTAAATAATAACAAATAATAGTGTATTGATGTTATAAAACTAAAGGGTTTTAGTATTATAAAACTTATGATAAATAAATATAAGGAGAATGTACATTTTATAAAGGAGAATAAGAAAAAGGGGGGAACCCAATTAAATGGGTTTTCGCCGCCCTTGGCCTTGATAGCCCCACCCTTTGTCTTGAACTTAAAAGGACTTGATTGCTCTCATTTCTTCATACATTTACACTATCTCTCTCCTACATGCAAGAGTCCTTTCTTCTCTTCTTTCTCTCCAAAATCTTGATTTTCTTGGCTGAGTTTTGAAGGTTTCCTTGCTGAAATTCAGATTTGCAAGGAGACGAATAGGATTGGGTGGATAGTTCCCTAACAAGCTTGGTGTTTGCAAAGGGTTTGTGGGTATTACCTCTTGAGGTCTTCCACATTGAAGACTTAGTTTTCAAAACACTTTTATCTTCATCCTAATCTCGATTTCTAACAGTTAGAAAGGTGTTTTATGGTTGGTTTTATTATATGCATTTCGTATATGGATTTGGGGTTTGGGTTTTGCATTATTAAATGGTTTAATAATCAGCATATTAACAAGATTTTAAACTTATAATCCACTGTGTTTTCCTTTAAATTAGCTTATATGGACTTTGATAATCTTGTTAAATCCCAACAAGAAGATGAAATATATCTTTTATGTGCGATGATTGACCATCTGTAAGCATCCCGGGAACGGGGCTTTACACTTGTAACACCCGCAAATTTGTCAAAATAAGTAGAAAAGGAAAATATCAATAGAAAATAAAAGAAACCCAAAACTCAAAGGGGTGTTGTGTAAATAGTACACAAAAGACAAAAGTGCACTTTTTAAAGCATGGCCGCCATGCTTTCTCTACAACTACTGCTTTTGTCGATCAAAGAAGGGAAGAAGCAGAAGAGAAGAGCCTTCAGTTTCTAGAGAGAGAGAGAGCAGCTGAATTCACATAAGGTAAGCAAATTTAGTGTAATTAAGTTAGTTTTCATGGGTTTTTTGCCGTGGAACAGGCTTTGACATGTTCTTATGTGTGTATGTGTTCGGGTATGTGTCCTTGGGCATGTATAGGTGTTAAGAGCTTTTGAAAGTTCAAGATTTAGAGTTTGAAGGTTTAAAGCAACAAAGGTGAGTTCTAGACCCTGTATTTTACTTGTTTTAATTCTCTGGGCTGAAAATGTATGTAAAACCATTTTTACAAAGATCATTTTGAACACCCGTATGTATCTATGTGTGTATGATAATGTTCTTATGGTGGTTAGGTGTTAGTTATACATAGAATAGCATTATTAAGCTTAGAACATATAAGAAAATGATTGGGATTGATAATATGTTAAAACATGCTAAACAGGTTGCCCAACCACCCAAACAATACTCCCAACCGTCTGAGATTTTCCTTTGAAAGTTTAAGTAGGCCCAAACGTCTAAACAGGGCCCAACCTCCTGAACAGTGCCCCAGCCATCTAGAAATGCCTTAGAAAATTCTAAGTGCAAGCCCAGCCATTTGAACAGTATCCCATGCGTCTAAGGTTTTGACTCAGGCGCCTAAGTGAGGGACAAACGTCCAAATAGTGCCCATGCATCTAGGATTCCCCAAACGTCTAAGTGTTTAAACCATCTGAATAGTGCCCATGCGTCTGAGATTCCCCAAACGTCTAAGTGTTGAACCGCCTGAATAGTGCCCATGCGACCAAACAGGCCTCAAACGCCTGCATAGTGTCCATGCGTCTAGAACCCTTAGAATAATTTCTGAAATTTTGGGCAAAACAGAATCATTAGAGTTTGACCCAAGGTTGACTTGGGGTTTTTTATTGTTATTATATTTACATTATTATAAGTTGTTCCTATGATCATAGTGATTATTATTGTGTGACTTATGTGGTGTGCCTATGATCATAAATACAAGTATTATCTTTAACATAGTGAAAGAGAAATAACAAAGAGAAGTGGAACTTATTAAAGAGTTAACAAGTCTTGCAAGCATATTGGAGGTGCACGACCATGTTGTCGTTAGCTCAACTGTGATGCGGTTAGCTACCCCTTATCCACACGGGGTCAATCAATTTAGATTGGCGGATCTTTGTAGCATGCCCTAGGTGACTGGGCCAGCCTCGTATACAGTAATTCAGACCATAGACTGGAAGGGGCCCAGCACCAGTTTCTCCGCGCATATAGTTTAGGGTATTGCTCATTGGTCCACATAGACAGTGAAAGATAAAGTTAAAAGAGTACAAAATGAACAAGGCCTACAGTAAAGAAATAAAGCATTACCTTGTTGTATAGTTTACGTGTGCTCACGTATAAGTGTAAGAGATGCATTTTTACAAAAAGAGTATTTTCATATATAACATTATACAAGGTATCTTTAATACTTATAAAACTAGAACTCACTCAGCAACACTGACTTTTATACATTTTCAGTTGGCAGGTAATTGTTGATGAGCATGGCACGAGGGTGAAGCTACTCGGTAGGAAAGTCTGACATCCATTTAAGTCATGATATTGTTGTCTTGTAATGCAATTAAGCAATCTCTTGTAACTTTAACATTGTTGTATTACTTAACAACATTATCCTTTTTAATAATAGAGAATGGTTTTTGCTCATATAATTCCGCTGTTTATTTAATGAAATGCATATTAATTGGTTTATGTGCAATGATGGACCTACTGTGAGGTGCCGGGAACAGGGCCTTACATTCACAGTTACTCGTATGAATGATTCTTACTTTCGAATAGGCTAGGGTACGTAACACGAATCAATTCCTCAGTTCCCAAGTAGCTTCTTGCTCGGAGTGATACTTCCATAATACTTTGACGAACGGGATCACCTTACTTCTCATAATTCTTTCTTGTCTATCTAAAATAGCTTATGGTTCTTCTTCATAAGACAAATATTTTGAATCACATACAACGGGTAGCTAATAAGGTGAAGCGGATGATAATTATATCCTCTTAGCAAGGATACATGAAAGACATTATGAGCAGGTGAAAGATGTAGGGGTAATGCTAGGCGATAAGAGACTTCTCCAATTCTCTGAAGAATTTCAAACGACCTAATAAACAAGGACTAAGCTTTCCTTTGATTTCAAATCGACGGACACGATGACAAGGTGAAACTTTTAAGAACATGTGGTCTCTAACATTAAATTCTAGTTCTCGTCGATGTTTATCCGCATAACTCTTTTGCCTGCTTTGTGCCTCCTTTAACTTTTCTCGAGCAATAGTAACATTTTGTTTGTAACCTATACTAACTCTGGCCCTTCAATTACTTTCTCTCCAACTTCATTCCAACATACCGGTGCTCTACACTTCCAACCATATAAGAGCTTGAATGGAGCCATGCCAATACTATCTTACCAACTATTGTTATAGGCAAAGTCAACAAGGTATAAATACTCATCCCAGTTCCCAGTCCAATCGAGTGCACATGCACGAAGCATATCTTCTAGGGTCTGAATCGTACGTTCCGATTGTCTGTCTGTCTGTGGATGAAAAGCAGTACTAAACTTTAATCTTGTACCTCAAGCTGCTTGAAAACCTTTCCAAATCGAGAAGTCAAACACGGATCTCTTTCTGAAACGATTGATAACGGAGTGCCATGGAGTCGAATAATTTCCTGAAGAAACACTTCAGATAGCTTTCTAACTAAAAAGCCTTATTGGATCGGTAGAAAATGAGATGACTTCATTAGTCTGTCGATAACGACCCACATTGTATCATTCTTCTTGAAAGTCTTAGGTAAGCCAGTAACAAAATCCATTGAGATTTTATCCTATTTCCACACTGGAATATCCAATGGTTGTAAAAGTCCACTAGCTCGTTGATGCTCAATCTTCACTTGATAGCATGTGAGGCATCTACTCACATATCAAGCAACATCTTCTTTTATTCTATTCCACCAAAAGTTTTGACGCAAATCTCTATACATCTTTGTAGATCCAGGGTGGATAGAAAAAAGTAAGCTATGTGCCTTGGCTAATAATGACTCCCGAAGGGTAGAATCATCGGGCGCACATAATCTTTTGCCACACCAAATAACCCCATGTTCATCCACATAAAACTCTAATTGTTTCCCAACTTAATACTCCAATATTTCCCATAATTCTCCATCGTGCTGTTGGGATTCTTTAATCTATGAGATTAGGTCAGGTTCGATTTGCATTCTAGCAAGGAAGTCGTTAGACTTTCCAACTGAATACTAACTCCCATTTTATCAAGGTCCGAGATGATATGTGGATGAATTTGAAGGCACGATATAGCTCCAACATTATTTCTACTCAAAGCATTGGCCACCATATTATCTTTTCTAGGGTGGTACTGAATATTAACATCATAATCTTTTAAAAGTTCCAACCACTCCTTTGCCTCATATTTAGCTCCTTTTGCATAAATATGTACTTGAGGCTTTTATGATCGGTGAAGATGTCACAAGTTTCATCATACAAATAATGACGCCAAATTTTTAATGCAAAGACGACAGTGGCTAGCTTTAATCATGTGTTGGATAATTAACTTCATGAGGCTTTAACTGGAGTGACTCATACGCGATAACCTTTCCATGTTGCATTAGCACGCAACCTAAACCTTTCTTTAAGACATCACTATAAATCTTATAACCGCCTGAACCATATCGAAGGGTGAGTATCGAGCGGATACGAGTCGAATCTTTAGCTCCTTAAAACTTTTTTCCCGTTCTTCATTCCATGAGTACTTCAATCCCTTTCTTAAAAGTTGTGTAAGAGGTGAAGCAATAATAGAAAATCCTTCTACAAACCTCTAATAGTAACAGCTAAACCTAAGAAACCTTCAAACTTCTATTGCAGAGGTAGTTCTAGGCCCTTTTGTAATTGCCTCAATCTTGGCAGGATCCATCGTAATTCTATCTGCCGATACTACATGACCGAGGAACGCAACTTGATTGAGCCAAAATTCACATTTTGAAAATTTTGCGTACAACTTCTTCTGTCATAGTATCTCAAGTACTAAACGCAGGTGGTCTTCATGTTCTTCCCTACTCTTAGAATATACTGAGATATCATCAATGAAAACAATAACAAACTTATCCAAAAACTCATGGAACACACGATTCATCAAATTCATAAAGACTGCTGGTGCATTGGTGAGTCCAAACGACATAACTAAGAATTCATAATGGCCATAGCGAGTATGAAAGAGGTCTTAGGAACATCTTCTTCCTTTATCTTCAATTGATGGTAACCAGACATTATATCTATCTTTGAGAAGAACTTTGCTCCTTGAAGTTGGTCAAGAGGTCATCAATGCGTGGTACAGGGATTTTGAATAGTAATTTTATTCAGCTCTCGATAGTCATTACAGAACTGCATGCTACCATCCTTCTTCTTCACAAATAAGACTGGAGCACCCCCAAGGTGAGACACTCAGTCTTGTAAATCCTAGCTCCAATAGCTCCTGTATTTAATCCTTAAACTCTTTTAGTTCTAGTGGAGCCATACGATATGGTGCCTTGGAAATAAGCTCAGCACCAGGGATCAGGTCAATAGAAAATTCTATTTCACGATCCGGCGGTAGACCTGGTAGTTCATCAGGAAACACATCTGGATAATCGTAGACAACAGGATGGTTATTGATACCAATCTCTTTAGCTGAGGTATCCCTGATGGATGCTAAGAACCCGATACATCCATTGATATCAACTTTCGAGCTTTGAGTGTGAAATAATTTTGAGAGATTTATGAGTCTGACTTCCCAGATGGCCTTCAGGGTGATGAAGATAATCAAATATAACTCCTCAAGAATGACAATCAATAATTACATGATGGTGAGTTAACCAATCCATTCTGAGAATAATATCAAAGTCGCTCATCTGTATAGGAAAGAGATCGGCCTCACGCATGATGGATTCGATATGAATAGGACAATCTTTATATATGTGCGTGATAATAACCGAGTCTCCTATAGGCGTTGAGACAGAAAAAGTATGATCTAACGGTGATGGTTCAATCACAAGGTATCTAGTGAATAAATTAGAAACTACAGAATGTCTTGCACCTATATCAAATAACACACAAATGTCATGTTCACCAAGTTGAAGGGTTCCAGATACAGTACCTAGGGCACTAGCAGCATTAGTAGCAGTAAGTGTGAAGGCTCTTCCTTTAGAATTAGTTGATGCTACATTTCCCCTGTGATCTTTTTGGTATCTTGCTTAGGAAAATGTTTCATGATATGCCCAGTCTGACCACATCCAAAACATGCTCCTATTTTATAGTGACACACACCCCAATGTTTCTTGCCACAAGTGTTGCATGAAGGCGTAACATGTTGGTTCGGGTTTTCATACTGATTTAGTGGTTGAGCTTTGATAGGTCCTTCATACAGTTTAATTTGATTCTGGACGGGTTTTGAGTTCTGGAGTCTAGGCTGCCATGGGCGTATCTAGTTTTCGGTGTTTCGATTAGCTTGAACTCTTCGATCTTGTTGATTCGCCGGAGTGGATAACTGACCAGTAGCTTGAATTCGTTGCTCGTCTCTATCTCTCTTCTTGTTCTACCCTGTACGAGATAAGAATTCTTTTCTTTCAAACTCAAAAGTCTTGATTGCATCACCCACCTTTGTAAGATCTTTAAACTTCATATACATGATTGACTTTCGAATTTGATCACACACCGCCCATTTGCACTTTTCTGCTTGAACATCAGCAGATCCCACTGCTTCTCTAATAATATTAGCCAGCCTTGCAAATCGAGTCCTGATATCTGATAATGGCTCATCATTCCCCTGCCGAATAACGGCTTATTCTCTAATATAAGCTTCCCTGTCAGCATAAGAGAAAAACTTATCATAAAAGATCGTATGAAAATCAGGCCAAGAAAGGCTAGCCGCGTAAGCTTCTCCTCCTTTTATTTGCTTGAGTCCTTCCCACTAAGTTTGCACATCATCCTCTAATTTATACGTGGCCAATCTTACTTTGTACTCATCTAAAACTCCTAATATTTCAAAGATCTTCTCCACATGGGCTATCCAGTTTCTTACTTCGATTGGAGTTTCAGCATGACTAAAGGATCTTGGCTTTTGCTTTTGATATATCTAGATCCAAATGTGGATGCCCTCCGTAGTATTATCTTGTTATTTGCATCAACTGCATCCCCTTGATTAGAGTTAGCACGTCTTTCAGAACGAGTTTGGTGAAGAACTGCCTCAACGGTTTGACCAATGAGGTTAGGTAGTAATCCTGTAAATGCTTGGTTGATAGCAGAGAATATGTTCGGATCAACTGGAGTCTCATTTGAGGCAGTGTCAGCGTCAAAACAGCTTGGCCTGCGGGTGTTCCAACAAGGTTGACGTCGAGGAGGCATCTAAAAGAATGGACGTAAGGTTAGAATATAGGAATAGTATGAGTAATAATAATATTCGATGGAATTCTAAATTAGATGTCCACCCAATCCTCGCAATTCTTAATTACTAATGTTAAAGTTTTCTACAAGAAAGAGCCTTAGCTCTGATACCATAACTGTAACACCCCAACCCAAATATGGCTGACGTGTCACTATTATAGTAATCAAAATAAGACATGATTCCATAATTTAAAAGTTACGAGTGCATCATCAAAAGAGAGTTCAAGAGCCCTAGGGTTAAATGTTTATTACATATTGTTCTAAATCTGCCAAAATCATATAACTGTCATATGCTACAAAATATGGCGAACATTCTTCACCCAAAAGTCCTAGAGCTTAATTCTTCTCTCTTCAAGTCCCGCCCTGAGTACCCTATGAACCTGCCAAACAAAGCTTGCGGCTGAGCCAAATGCCTAGTGAACGGATAAAGGCACAAGTAATAACAATAACAAATATAACAAGATCATAATAATAAAATGATATAACACAAAGTATAACAAGTCACTAAAGTAAGTCGTATCATACGGATGATACCCATGAGCTGAAATATAAAACCATATCAGTGGGGCTACATAGACTGTAGACCTATGTACCCAATATAGTGCTACGGGGTGTTGGCATACACACAACCATCCACAAACATAACATAAATATCCTAGGTTCAATCAATATGCCTCCTATCGTATGGCCAAAGTACCTCACAAGTAAATATGGAGACGTCGTGGTCTGATCTCACCATAATGGGTAGTGCACATGCCATTGACATTGTAATGCCATGCTTGTGGGAAGCTCCACATGAAGCTAGACTCGGGTATCAGAGTACAACAAATCTATATAATGTGTCAATAATAGTAACAATGAATATCATAACGGTGTTATAAATCTCTGAACATGCGATAATGAGTACAACAATAAATTTTCTACCGTACACTAGATAATACTAACAATAGCAAATTATATATAAATGAATGGACAACAATTAAATTAGATCGATATATCAATAGCGCATGTGAATTCCGAAGATCAATGAAGTCAAAGAGTTCCACGGTCGATTCAAAATACCATAACAATAGGTGGTGGGTAAGATATCCGTACCTTAACCGATGATTTCCCAAGATGTCATATTCGTTTTCTTATGAGGATCTTGATAATCTACAAGTAATTCATGTAATCACATCTGATGAGATTTATATTTAAAACCTCCCGTATTGTATGTTCATTGTGTTTAATTCGGCAACGTATTTCCTAAAACTTTTAAATAAATTAATGATTTTGGTTTTGATGTAAGTTAAGTAGTAGTATTTACTCTTTATTGAGTTATATAATTTCACACATTCATGAAAAAAATTCATGTTTAGTAAACTGTAATTTCAAATTATATCGTTTTATATTTTCATGTTTATAATAATTAATAATTTTTTTGACCTTATTTTTCAAATATTGTTTTTTTTTCAAGTATAGTTCTCTCAAGTCTTAGGCTGTGTTTGATATGCTTCTGACCGGGCTGACCCTGACCCGGCTGACTCGGTCAGCCCTGTTTTTGTTTTCCATTCAAAATGTTGCTGACCCGGTCATGTTCGCTGACCTGGACCTTAAAATTACAATGTCTGACCCAGCTTCTTCATCAGCTCTTATCCCCTTCTCCCCCGCCCCACGCCTCGCCCCCTCGCCTCCACCCCTTTCCTTCGCCCCGCCCCTCGATCAAACACAGCCTTCCCCTCCCTCCCGTCTCCCCTCCCGTCTCCCCTCCCGTTCATCCGGTCCTCTTCCTCCGCCCCACCCTCCTGTCTCCCCCGTAGGTGGTCGCGACCCCACCCTCCCTTCGGTCCTCTTCATCAACTCCTGGTCCTCTTCCTCGTCACCGCGGTATATCACAAGCTACATTTTAATGCTGAAAAACAAGGATGGCTAAGCGATGACGCGCGCATTCAATATGTAAGTTATAATTCTATAGGATCATGTCAACTTGATTGTACTTTTAATATTTTACTTGTTTTATATACCTTTAATTTTGTTAGAGAATATTATTCGTCATAAAGAGGAGGCTGTGGCGAAGTTAACTTTAGAAGGTACAACTATAACGCCTACAATACACCACGAGCTAGAAAAAGAGGCTATTCAAAGTGTGTGTGCCAAGGAGAAAACAAAAAAATCTGCATGGATGGTAGGCGTTGGACCAGTGCTTAGAAAAAAAGATTTTTGGATGACATCAGAACCTCAATCTTCTCAACAACCTTCGAGCGAGGCTGAAACTCTTCGAAATCAAGTAGCTTCACTCCAAGAAAAATTGAAACAAAGCAATGAAAAGTATGATAAATTGTCGATATTCATGAGCTCGAAGTTTCCAGATTTTGAGGGTGTAGCATCCACAGCTGCATGTAGCGGAGCAACCTATTCGGAGGTGCAACTTAATGACGATGTTTGTGGCAATGATAGTTTAATTTAGCATGTTAGCTAGGATATATTTTTTTGTGTTTGGTTGTTAGGTATTTTAAATTTTAGACTTAATCGAGTGAGTAGCATTATATCTTTATATTACAGCTTCTGTTTTAATATGTTAGCTAAGACATATTTTGGGCTGGTTTTAAAAACTAATCTTCTGACTTTTGATATATATATTAAAGACTAAAAGTTAATTATAACTATTGATTATTAGTTTGTAAAAAAACGTTTTCAGGACTGAAAAAGTTATTAAAACATACAAATATTCAGTCTTTGATACATGTATTTTGGCACGAAATAATATGACATCTAAGATTAAACTTCAGTCTTGAAAAACATATTAAATACTGAAATGTTATGTTATCAAGTACTAATTATTTGTCTCTAAATAATACATTAGTGACTAAATGTTTTGTTATTAGGGAGTAAATCTCAGTCTTTACAACGTCATATTAAGGACTGAATGATCATGAAATCCAGATATAATTATACATATTTAGGACAAATTTGATAAGGTTTAAGAACTAAGTTTCAGTCTCCAAAGACTATCACCACAGACTGATTTTTAGTCGCGGATGAAATGTATTCGAGACTGAAATCACTTGAAACAAGGGGATAAATTAAGGACTGAAGTTAAGTGTCCTAGTGACTGAATGTTAGTCCCTATTGATGACACACAATTGAGACTGAAATTTAGTGACTAACGCGAGTATCTAGGACTAGGTATTAAGAACTGATAGGGGACTACCAAAATCAGTCCCTGATATTCATTAGAGACTGATTACGGAGTATCAGAGACTAATTTTTCAGTCTCAAATAGCCTTGTTTTTTGTAGTGCGCGCGGGCCGGTAAGAGATTCTGAATGTTGGTGATTTGTGAAACTGTGAATTAGGGTTTTATGTTGTTGATTTAAGAATATGTGAATTAGGGTTGATTTATGTTGGTAATTTGTGAATCTGTGACTTAGGGTTTTATGGTTATTTTTTAATTCAACAGAGTCAGTCAGATAGTAAATCAAACAGCCAAGTTTCAGTCAGATGTAGACTCAGTCAGAACTTCTTACTGGGTCAGCTTCTGACTCAGTCTGATCTTACTCAGTCAGCGTAATCAAACAGTCCCTTAGTTTGTTATCTCAAGTCTTAGTTTATTAGATTTTCATTTTTTTAAATATATTTTATCAAATGTATACATCCATAACCCGGTTTGAGCAATAAAAATAACTGGTTTGAAAACTTAATGAATTTATGAAGTTTGACTTAGACACGGTTCGATTTTATTATTACTATATTTTATTAGCTCAAAGGAAAACAATACAACCAAAACAAATAAATTAAAAATAGAAAAGAGAAGAGTTTGGGTTAGAACACGTGATCTCATATTTAAATGTTTAGTGATTAATCATTTGATCAAACAAACATTTGTTATATGTTTAAGTATTCATATCTTATATCTAACAAAACATGTCATCTTCTCCTCCCAACATAACTCCACCATCGCCGATGTACTAATGTGTCACGCATCCAATTTATAACCAATTTACTCATGTACAAATATATGAATTACGATCTCAAGGTTAAAGCTTTGATAGTTTATTACCTTAGTTATAAAACAACATGAACTTGGAAGAGAAACGAAGCTGCGTGCTAGCTATTATATGATGTCCTTGACGCTTCTAGTGGTCAGAGAAGGATGAAACGCGGTAGAATTGACAAGTGATTGCATTGGTCTTGCTAGTCGTGCACGGAAAAAGAAGTCGTCGGAGAAGTTACATAGTCATGGGAGAGTCGTGAACACAACGTATGTGATTCTCATCTTGCTCTTGATGACAGATGACAATGGTAAACAGTGGGTATGGTTAGTGGTGGTGTCGGTTATCGGTTTGTGAGTGTTTTTAATCTTCATCGGAACGACGAATTGAAAAGGGTAGCGAGATGGAGATGAGAGAAAGTGAATTTTTGCAAGCTTCTTGTGAGTTTTATATAAAGAAATGATTTTGTGTACGTTAAGGTGATAATCATGAAACATTTGCAGGTGCAAGAAAATATGTCTTCTACCATTCATGCTTCTGTTTATGTTTGTTTAATCATTCACGACAACACTGACACACATATGCATATCTATTTGATGAACATGTTATATTTTATTATTATTATTATTATTATTATTATTATTATTATATTATTATTATTATTATTATTATTATTATTATTATTATTATTATTATTATTATTATTATTATTTTGTCATCTTATTGCAGGAGACCCACACATATATATTTTATTATTGTGTAATTAATATTTTCTTTTCATTATTTCATTATACATGTATATTATATATGTATATATATTCTCACGAATGTCACATATTGTTTGCATGTTGTTTTTGTGTGATTTTTTAAATCAATTTAATTCATCATAATTGACTTATTTAGTTTTATTTTAGTTATTAATTCTTATTTTACTTTATTTGTTTATTCTGCTTTGTTATTATTTTTATTATTTCTCTAACTGCTTATATATAATCTATATATCACGTACATGACTATATTATGTATATGTATATAATACTTTCACTATTGTTTATCTTTATTATTTTTATTATTTTTTTCTGGATATTTCAATGTTATTGTATGTATACATGTTTAAGGTGAGTATGTGTATGTTCTAAATATGGATGTGTACGCATGATGGGTTAAGTGCAAGGTGTGTTGTGTGTGATATGGTGCTTTGGGTTGTGCATAATAAAGGATGTGTTGGTATTATAAAACTTGTGCATGTGATTTCTAAGTAGGTGTGCTTGCATGTGCGTGTGGGTTCACGTATGTCTGTGTGTTTTTTTTTCTTCTTTTGGTTAAGTATGTATGTATGCCTAAGTGGGTTTGGCAACATGTACATAAGGTGTGATATGCATATTACTATTGTAATTAAAAACTTTGGTCGGTGGGAATTTCCCTCTTTTTTTATTGTTTAAAATTTTCTTTGTGTATTTTGTTTGTGTGTTTATTTTTTTTTTCTTTTTTGTTTGTGTTTTATTATGGTTTGTTTTGTGTGTGGGCTCGAGAATTTGGGATGAGGGTTTTTTTATATCTGGACACGTGTTTTTGATTTATAGGGTTCGTTGACGTTGTCTTTCTCCGGTTTTGTTTCTTTCTTTCGTTATCGATACCCTGACGATTCTCGCTATTAAGGTTTGGGTTTTCCTTTTGTTTACTCTTTTTGGGGCTTGATTTTCGTCGGTTTTCTATTTTGGACTGTGTCGCTTTCTTATGGCTTTGATTTTTATTTGTTTTGTGTATGGTGTTGGGCTTTGACTTTTTTGGTGTGTTTTACTTTGTGTATTTTACTGATTTTGTAGTTTTAAACATTTATTTTGATTTTGATTTAGAGTTACATTAAAACTCGCATACGCGCGGCAACGCACGCGCAAAAGCTTTGGTCGGTGGGGATTTTTCCTTTTTTGTTTAAAATTTTCTTTGATTATTTTGTTTGTGTGTTTATTTTTTTTTCTTTTTTTGTTTGTGTTTTAATATTGTTTGTTTTGTGTGTGGGCTCGAGAATTTGGGATGGGGTTTTTTGTATCTGGACACGTGTTTTTGATTTGTATGGTTCGTTGACGTTGTCTTTCTCCGGTTTCCTGCTTTCTTTCTTACATTATCGATACCCTAACGATTCTCGCTATTAAGGTTTGGGTTTTCCTTTGTTTGCTCTTTTGGGGCTTCATTTCCGTCGGTTTTCTATTTTGGACTGTGTCGCTTTCTTACGGCTTTGATTTTCGTTTGTTTTATGTATTGTGTTGGGCTTTGATTTAGTTTTTGGGTTCCGCATGTTCTGGTGTGTTATGGATTGGGGTTTTGGTGTATCTTACTTTGTGTATTTTACTGATTTTGTGGTTTTGAACATTCATTTGATTTTGATTCGGGGTTACATTAAATCTCGCATACGCGCGGCAACACGCACGCCATAATTACTAGTTCATATTATATGCATGGAGTAGATATATTAATAATATGTTTATGTAGTATATATATATATTATGTAAAATATATGTATGTAGTATATGTGTATATATATAATGCAAAATACGTGTGTGTCAATGGTAAAATGTATATTTTTTGTGTATAAATTATTATATGTGCATGTTACTTCATTTGTGCTATGTAGGAGTTGTTAAGTTTTATGCGAGCAAGCGTTGTGAAGGAGTGTGCTTGACTGTGTTACTTGTGAATGGGGAAATATTGTTAATCGACGCCCTAAACGAGTCGTGGAATGCAAAACTGTACCACCCACTATTAATATTTAATATTTAATATTAATTATGTAATAAATGTGCATCCAGGTTGTTCGAAAACTTAATCATTCAGGCTTACACTTATTGATTTTGCTATGCATTTAAGGTGAGTTTACAGCCTCACTTTCATACTATACTCACTTTTTGGGGAGAGAAACATGTTGTTTTCATAAACTATATGGTATCTTAGATTAGTAATATTGCATATACTTGTATACTATTTTGTTACACTGCGCCTCATCGGGAGCGTTAATATGGTATTAGCGATGTGATTGTTAGTAGATCTACTGGGTTTGACAAACCCCACCGGGCTAGTCGCGCTAACTTGATTAGAGGTCAAACGGGTGAATGGTTATCCTGTTTTACAGTGATGTGGTCTGGATTCCACAGCCGGAGCATTCATTATATTATTACTATCAGCTCGGTCGTGACTTCATACACATAGTGACTTGTTATAGGCTAGCTACCTACTTATATGCTAGCTACCTACTTATATGCTTTGATTACTAAATCTAGAATTTTATTTCTATTAGTTACTATTTTCTGATAAACCTGTGAACTCACCGGCCTTTGTTCTGATCTTAGCATGTTTTCGCTCAGGTCAATGATGTGGCATGTCTAGGAACACATCATTCATTACATATAATCTTCATTCACTTTTAAACTGATTTAATGGTTTAATTACATTTACATTTACTTAATTGGTTTGGGCACGTGTTTGTGCAACTTTAACTGTTGTTTAAACGTTTTCTTATTTTGCTTCTGCAATACTTAAAAATGTTTGGTTTATTTCACCATTATCAAGTAACTTATATGTTTTTATGATTATCCATTCGTTTGATGTAACTGATGCTTATCTGATATTCTGGTTATGTCACATGCCTGATGGAAAAACCCAGTTTATGGAAATTGAGGGTGTGGCAGATTGGTGTCAGAACATTAATTATAGCGAACTAAAATGAATTTCTACATCTCATTTGCATTGCATATTAGACTACAGCTTGATTTGCATTAGTTACACACACGTAGATTGCTAAGTTATACTTGCTTGTTGTTTACTTGCCTGGGCTTATTTCTATAAGGGTTTACTATAAGGATGGCATCTTCTTCATGAGCCTTAGGTAAGAGACCAGCATGTTCTGAATCTCCAACTCCTCCTTTACCTGATAGAGGACCAGACTGGCCTCGATTTCCTTACCCTTCTGAGGAGATGGATTGGGATCAGCCATTTGCGATATCTGAGCGCTATCCTCCACGCGACTGGGATTACTATTCTACTTACGTATACCGTATGATCTACAGAGAACGCATTCCAGCCCTCGCTACTACTAGACCCAGGACTAGGTTAGTGATTGCCTCTACGGCACCTACCCTTCCTTCTCTTGATGTTCCCCTCAAGTGAGCTGTTGCAACCTTGGTCGCTACGCTAGACACTGAGCGATAACGCATAAGAGGACTCACTTATGAGAACTCGATCTTACGATACGAGATGAAGTAGCTACGCTTGCAGGTGGAGACACTCCAGGAGTGACTATCGATGTCCATTACTGGGCATCATAACTTGGCTGGTAACGAGATGGCACTTTCTGACCACATGGACGAGCAAGATCATCACAATTTAGGGATGGATGATCGACTTAGTGGACTGGAGGCCAAGTTAGCTACATTCCAGATTGCGGATGACCCTACACCTAAGGAAGACCCAGATGAGTACCCAAAAGAGGAACTTGAAGAAGCACCTGAGGAGCAACAAGAAGATAGAATAGAGAACAACATAGGATCCATTGATCCGAATTGATTCTCTAGCTTGTTTATTTCTTTAGTTCTTAGACTTTCTTTCCTTTCACACTTAGATGGGAAGGGTTATTCCCATCCGACGATGTTTTTGGATTTTAGTATTTTGCTTGATTCATTGTAGACGTATTACAATTTATTTGTTCAAAAATTATTATTTGAACTTATTAGTTGTGTGTGTGCTAAATTCTTTAATTTCTTATACTTGAATGAAGTTAAATATGTTAGATATTTGCTTATTTCTGTACGTTGTGATTTTAAAGAATGTCTGGAAGAGGCCATGGACGTGGTAGAGGTAGCATTACCATGATGCTTGCAGAATTGGCGGCGCTGATTAATCAAAATGTTACCGCAGCGCTGGCAAGCCATCACCCTCCACAGCCAAACCCTATTGGTAAGTAAAGATTTCCTTACCCTTCCCTGAATCTGCATGATAGCTTTCCATAACCTAATATCAATTCCAATATCTAATCTTTATACTCAATTCAATTCTAGGACAACCGGCTTGCACATACAAGTCTTTCATTGACTGCAAGCCTAACCCATTCAAGGGAACTAAAGGAGCAGTAGGACTTCTCCATTGGAATGAAACACTGGAGTTAGTGTTCAAGATCTGTAACTGCCCTGCTGAGAGTAGGGTGAAATATGTTGCTCGTATGATGGACGGTGCCGCAATGAGCTGGTGGAACACTCAAGTTCAATGTTAGGTGTTGAACCTGCAAATACCACAACATGGGAAGAATTCAAGAACTTACTTAAGGAGGAATACTGTTCAAGAGATGAAGTGCAAAAACTGGAAATCAAATTCTAGAATTTGAGGAACTCGTTCTCACGATTTTGCTACTCTGTTTCCCACTATGATCAACCCGGCTTCCAAATGAGATGAGAAATACATTGATGGGCTGGTACCGGAGATACAAAGCATGGTCACCACTACTAGACTAGCTACTATTCAGGAGCCATCCAACTGGCATATAAGCTGACGGATCAGGCCGTCGCACAGGGCAAGCTGCCCCACAGGGTGTTGTATCCAGTTCTAGTGACAACAAGAGGATATGGGAACCTTCTGCTAGTGGGAAAAATTCTTCATCCTCCACTTACCAGCAATAGAAAAACAAGAAGTTCAACCAATCTCAACCTACTCAAGACTCAGGCAGTTCTGGTGGCTACCATGGAAACCTTCCAAAGTGCAACAAATGTAAGTTTCATTATAACGGGTAGTTCACGAGGAACACTTGTGAGAGGTGCGGAAAGTTTGGGCATGCTGCCAAAAATATAGGGTAAAGCTCTCAGCAAAAGACCTCAACAACAGTCACAACAGAACTAAAATCAGACTGGGTGTTATGAATGTGGGCAACCCGATCACTTTAAGAGGGAATGCCCGAAGCTGAAAAGAAGTGGTAACAATTATGCTGCTGATAAACCAAAGGATAACAATAGTGGTGGAAGGGGCTATGGTAGGGGCAAAGCTTTCATCATGGGTTCAGGTGAGTCTCGAAACGACCCTACTGCAGTGTCCGATAGATTCATTAAAATGGATGTTATACCTCAGTTTGATTTGACTCTGGTGCTGATAAGAGTTGTGTGTCTAATAAGTTTAGTAAAGTACTAGGGGTAGTACCTACTAACTTGAATTCTGAATATGCCATAAAAATAGCTGATGGTAGGATGATAACAGATACCCAAGTTTTTAAAAACTGTAAACTAGGTCTGTCTAGACACATCTTCCATATAGACCTTATTCCCATCATACTCGGTAGTTTTGATGTAGTAGTGTGAATGGATTGGTTATCCAAGAATAACGTTGAGATCATTTGCAAGGAGAAACTGATCAAGTTACCCATCTCAGGTGATGAAATTCTTACTGTTGAAGGTGATAAGATTGATGTTGTGGTCGGCATCATCTCGTATCTGAAGGCTTAGAAATGTCTTAGGAAAATGCATTTTGCTTTATTGGCACTTTATAGAAACAAAGGTGGATGAAAAGCGTATCGAAGATATTTGAGTTATCAATGAATTTCCAAAAGTATTTCCCGAAGACTTACCTGGCCTTCCTCCGCATAGACAGGGAGAATTCTAGATCGAGTTAGCACCTGGGGCAGCTCCGATCGCTCGTGCACCATATCGTTTGGAACCGAACGAACTACAAGAGTTGTCTAAGCAATTGCAGGAATTGATGGACAAGGGATTCATACGTCACATCTTATCACCCTGGGGAGGTCCAGTGCTTTTGGTGAAAAGAAGGATGGAACTTTTAGAATGTGTATTGACTACTGGGAGCTGAACAAGGTGACGATCAAGAACCGGTATCCACTCCCACGCATTGATGACATGTTTGACCAGTTGCAAGGATAAAGTTATTATTCCAAGATTGATTTGAGATCAGATTATTGTCAACTATGGGTTTGAGAGGAAGACATCTCGAAGACGGCATCTCGGACTCGCTATGGGCACTACGAGTTCGTGGTAATGCCTTTTGGACTAACCAATTCCCCAGCCATTTTCATGGACCTCATTAACCATGTTTGCAAGCTTTATTTAAACAAGTTTGTCATTATATTCATTGATGACGTACTGATCTACTCTTAGAATAAGGAAGTTCATGAGGAACACTTGAGAATCATTCTAGATTTGTTAAAGAATGAACAACTTTATGCAAAGTTCTTAAAATGCAACTTCTGGATGCGTGAAGTGCAATTTCTTGGGCAATTTCTTGAGAAACATTCTGTATACACGTAGATCCTTCCAAGATTGAAGCAATCAAGGATTGGCCAGCACCGAAAACACCTACTGAGGTGCGATAATTCCTTGGTTTAGTGGGCTATTATAGGCAATTTATCAAAGGATTGTCAAAGTTGGCACAACCATTGACTGCCCTAACCCATAAGGGAACCGTCTACAAATAGGGAAGCAAAGAGGAAACAATATTTCAGGCACTTAAAAGCAAACTCTTTGGTGCGCTGATCCTAGCTTTACCACAAGGAACTGATGACTTCATTATAAAGTGTGATGCGTCCATCCAGGGTTTGGGATGTGTACTGATGCATCACAATAAAGTCATACCTTATGCATCTAGACAACTCAAGGTGCATGAGAAGAACTACATAACATATGATCTAGACCTAGGAGCTGTAGTGTTTGCCTTGAATATTTGGAGACACTACTTATATAGAACCAAGTACATGATCTATACAGATCACAAGAGCTTCCAGCACATATATGATCAGAAGGAATTGAATATACGACAACGACGGTGGCAGGAATTGTTCAGTGATTACGACTGTGCAATTAAGTATCATCCAGGAAAGGCTAATATGGTTGCCGACGCTCTCAGTCAAAAGGAAACATCAAAACCTCATCGAGTGCGCGTATTGCAAATGACCATCCACTTCGATCTCTAGTGCAAATCAAGGTTGCGCAATCTGAGGCCTTGAAAGCTGAGAACCTAAAAACGGAATACATGCAAGGCATGGAGAAACAGTTGTAGATTGAGACTGATGGAATCTGTTATTTCATGGAACGGATCTGGGTACCACAATATGGGAATCAACGAGAGCTGGTAATGGATGAAGCTCATAAGTCACGTTACTCAATTCATCCAGGTTCAGACAAGATGTATCAAGACTTGAAGGAGTTTTACCGGTGGCCGAACATGAAAGCCTAGATTGCAACCTACGTAAGCGAATGCCTAACTTGCTCTAAAGTTAAGGTGGAATACAAAGACCATCCGGTTTACTTTAACAACCCGAAATTCTAGTGTTAAAATGGGAGCAAATCTAAATAGACTTTATCACAAAGTTACCTAGGACTCCCAGCGGATGCAATACCATTTTGGTTATAGTAGATTGCTTAACAAAACCTGCACACTTTCTGGAAAAGCTGACACAAATTTACTTAAAGGAAATAATCTCTCGGCATGGGGTGCCAATATCTATTATATCTGATCGTGACACTCGGTTCACTTCTTATTTCTGGTAATCTTTACAGAGATCATTAGGAATGTGGCTGGATATGAGCATTGCGTACCACCCGCAAACCGATGGTCAGAGTGAGCGTATGATCCAGACACTGGAAGACATGTTACGTGCCTGTGTGATTGATTTTGGTAGCAGTTGAGAAACTGACTTACCATTGGTCGAGTTCTCCTATAATAACAATTATCACACCTCAATCAAGACTGCACCATTTGAGGCACTGTATGGACATAAGTGTCGATCGCCTATCTATTAGGTAGAAGTTAGAGAAAGCCAACTTATGGGTCTTGAGCTTGTGCACGAGACAACTGAGAAGATCGTGCAAATTCAAAACCGTATGGCAGGGGCATGTAATCGATAGAAGAGCTACGCTGATAAACGTCATAAACCATTAGAATTTCAGGTTGGTGACAAGGTACTCCTAAAAGTCTCACCTTGGAAAGGCGTAATACGCTTTGAAAAATATGGAAAGCTGAACCCTAGATACGTTGGACCATTTGAGATTACCAAACAAGTTGGTCCGGTAGACTATCAGCTAGATTTACCTGAAGAGCTCAGTCGAATACACAACATGTTTCACGTGTCAAACCTAAGGAAATGTCTATCCAACGAATTACTTGTCGTTCCATTAGAGGAACAAGAAATTGATAAACAACTTTGGTTCGATAAGGAACTAGTTGAAATTATGGATCGAGAAGTCAAAACCCTAAAGCGTAGCAAGATCCCATTGTGCACGTTAGATGGAAATCGAAGCGTGGGCTAGAATTTACCGGGGAACATGAGGATCAGATAAAGAAGAAGTATTTACAACTGTTCAAGGATCAGACATCCACTTCTTAAGGTATCATTTTTAAGATATCTTTCTTTTTAATTTCGAGACGAAATTCCCTTTAACAAGGGGATGATGTCACAACTCTTGCGAAACCACAAAACTATATATTGTTTTGTTCTTACATCTCTTCATCTTGGGTTTGTGTCAGAAATTCCAGAAACCTAAGCGAGTTTCTGAACACGCTTCTATTCTTGCTGTTAAATCTGGCGTTCAGTGTATTGTATTCTAATTTTCAAGACGAGAATTTCTTCAACAAGGGGATGATGTGACACCCTGTGTTTTACAGGTTAACACCATTATCGTCATCTATCCAACCTCTCTCTAATATTTTAAAAAAAAATTAATTTAATTGTTTTAAATGATCCTAGTTATTAATATAACTATGATTAGTAATTAACTATAAGTTAATTTAACTAAACTAGCTTTAATGCAAATTATGTAAATATGAGGGACTAGAAGTGGCAATTTGGAGACTACAACTCATCTTAAATAACCAACTCTCCACCATCTTCATGACTCCCCCAAGACCCTTAACCCTACCCCCTCCCTCTCTCGGATCACCATAACCAACCATCTCTTGTTCTTTAAATCTCTTCTCATCTCATCACAATAAACCTAACACAAACAACCACCGTTCACCTTCCGTTATCCCTCTGATTCAAGCTGCAACAGCTTTCTATCATGGTCCTCTCATTGCTGCTCTCGTTTATGACTTTCTCCTATGGCAACCACACCTTTCGAAGCCCCATCGCGTGGCCAAACCTTAGTCACTGCCCACTCCATCTAGGAAATACTTTCACCGTCGACCGTTTCTCATCATTACACAGTACGATCCATCCATCTTTTACCTTATTCATAGCATATGGTTTTGGTGCATGCATGGTTTCATTGTGTATGTATATATGTTTGGTGTGTGGTTCTTCTATGGGAGTATGTGTGCCTATATGTAAGATTGCATATATGATCTGCGTATATGTGTATGCGTATATGTTCTTCGTATGTATGGCTGCGTATATGATCTGTGTATGTTTGTATGCATATATGTTCTGCGTATGTATGGATGTGAATGTTTTCTGCGTATGTATGTGTATGTTTCTTCACATGTATGTATGCCTTACGTGTAGTGTGTATGGTTCCAAGCTACGCATGTGTATCCATGGTGGCGTAGCACTTTGGGGTCTTCGGGTTCTGTATGTTGGTGTGGTGTATATATGCATGAATGCATATAAATATGTATGTGTGTAGAAAACGGTGTATATATATTCATATGTGTGTGCTGTGTCATTGGTATATATGGGGGTGGGTATGCATCATGTGTGTATGTTCTAAGGGGTGTGTGTGTGTAATGCGATGGAGTATGTTATTGTATGTATACTTGTTTAAATACAGGTGAGTATGTGTATGTTCTAAATATGGATGTGTGTGTATGATGGGTTAAGTGCAAGGTGAGTGTGTGTGTTATGGTGCTTTGGGTTGTGCATAATAAAGGGCGTGTTGGTATTATAAAACTTGTGCATGTGATTTCTAAGTAGGTGTGCTTGCATGTCCGCGTGGGTTCACGTATATGTGTGTGTTTTTTCTTCTTTTTGTTAAGCATGTATGTATGCCTGAGTGTGTATGGCAACATGTACATATGGTGTGATATGCATATTCATATTATATGCGTGGAGTAGATATATTAATAATATGTGTATGTAGTGTGTATATATATATAATGGAATATATATATATATATATATATATACATATATATATATATATATATATATGCGAAATATGTGTGTGTTAATTTTAAAATGTATATTTTCGGTGTATAAATTATTATATGTGCATGTTACTTCATTTGTGCTATGTAGGAGTTGTTTAGTATTATATGAGCAAGTGTTGTGAAACAGTATGCTTGACTGTGTTACTTGTGAATGGGGAAATATTGTTAATCGACGCCCTAATCGAGCCATGGAACATGAAACCGTATTATTTATTATTAATATTTAATATTTAATATTAATTATGTAATAAATGTGCATCCAGGTTGTTCGAAAACTTAATCGTTCGTGCTTACACTTTTTATTTTGTTGTGCATTTAAGGTGAGTTTACACTCTCACTTTCATACTATACTCTTTTTTTGAGGGAGGAAAACATGTTGTTTTCATCAACTATACAATACCTTAGATTAGTAATATTGCATATACTTGTTTACTATTATGTTACACTATGCCTCTTTGGACCGTTAATATGGTATTAGCGAGGTGATTGTTAGTAGATCTACTGGGTTTGACAAAACTCGCCCGGGCTAGTCGCGCTAGCTTGACTGGAGGTTAAACGGATGAATAGTTAGCCTATTTTACAGTGCTGTTGTCTGGATTCCACAACCGAGGCATTCATTATATTATTACTGTCAGCTCGGTACGACTTTATACATATAGTGCCTTGTTGTAGGCTAGCTACCTACTTATATGCTTTGATTACTAATTCTGGAATTTCATTATTGTTAATTACTGTTTTTTGATAAACCTGTAAACTCACTGGTCTTTGTACTGATCTCAGGATGTTTTCTCTCAGGTCATTGATATGGCACGTCTAGGAGCACAACATCATTGAATATCATTTTCGTTCACTTTTAAACTGTTTTAATGGTTTAATTACATTTATATTTACTTAAATTGGTTTGGCGCGTGTTTGCGCAACTTTACAGTTGTTTAAATGTTTTCTAATTTTACTTCCACACTACTTTAAAATGTTTGGTTTATTTCACCATTATCAAGTAACTTATATGTTTTTATGATTATCGAGCCGTTTGATGTAACTGATGTTTATCTGAGATCCTGATTATGTCACAAGCCTGACGGTAAAACCCCGTTTGCGGAAATTGAGGGTGTGACCGACGTGGCCAAAATAGGGCCTCAAAAGGAAAAAAGTAGACACAAGTCTTACCTTATGCATATAAGATTGTATGAAATATAGGGGTATATAATATAATTTGAGAATCATAGGGTTAATGTAGGGCTGGAAAACGATCTTATTATGTTAAACAAGTCCGACACAATTAACACATGTATTAAACACAAACACGACCCGTTTAACTAGTTGTGTCAATTACCCAAACATGAAAATAGATATGTTAATAAGTGGGTTATATGAACACGATCCATTTAACGATTAAATATAACCTGTTAAGTAACACGAATGACATGATCTGCTCAACATGGTTAATAAAAAAATAAAATAAAAACCCTTATAATAATTAGCCCAAAACATATAATCTATAATATCCTGAAACTCAAACTTACAATATATAACATCTCAATCATTGATAATTATCTGAAGGTACAAATAATAACCAAAAGATAATTCAAATAGAAGCTTACAGAAGGTTATTTAAAACCTTTGATTCAAAATGAAAGTTACAAAAGGGATAATACCTAATTCATTTTTGAAAATTTTGAATCTAAATTATTAATTTTATTTAAATATTAAACATGTCTAATCATGTGTAACACCCTGAAATTTTATTTAAAGGAAAGGAAAAGAAAACTAAATAGAAAGAATAGATAATGGGCACAAGTGGAGGGTGATAAAGTGTACAAAGTACAAAAGTCTAATATTTTATATTATAAATGGGTATGGCCGCCCATATTAAAAGCAGAAAACTGCTTTACTTTCGGAGGAAGAAAAAGAAGAAGAAACTCTCGGTTTTTAGAGAGAGAAAGGAAGAAGAAGCTGTGAAAGGTAAGTTTTCTTGATCTAAGTTCGGTTTTAACTGAATTCACAGCTTCTTGACCTAAGTTCTTGGTGTTTAGTGTTTGTTTTCAGGATTTAAGAGCAGAATTTGAAGGTGGGTCTCAAACTTGAAGTGTGTTGCTCAAAGGCCGCTCAAGGTGAGTTTCAAGAACTCTTTTACTGATTTTCAATTTTTTCGGGGCTATTATGCATACTAAGTAAACATTTTGAAAGTAACCGTGGGTCTACAGCCTTATGTTCAAAATGATGTATGTATGCATGTTTTAGAGTATGATTATGGGCTAGTGTAGATGTTTAGCATGTTTAGATGCCCCTGGTATGTTAGATCTATGCTTGGGTAGTGTTAGAAGGTTAATCGGGTGGTGTTTGTTGCATAGAAAACATCTTAAAATGGTTACAATGGCCCAAAAAGGACCATGCGCCTAAAAAGTGTTCCTAACCGCCCAAACAGTACCCCAACCGTCTAAAATAGCCTTAGAATGTTTCAAAGTCAGACCCAAACGTCTGAATAGTAGCAAACCGTATGGGACCTCCCCAGATTGGCCAATTGTTGGGCCATGCGCCTGTATAGTGCCCAACCGCCCAAAAGGGCCATGTGTCTAAGTATAAATGATCAAGTATAAGTGTCCATGTGCCTGCATAGTGGGTAAACGCCCAAACAGGGCAGAAACACCCAAACAGGGTAGAAACGCCCAAACAGGGCAGAAACACCCAAACAATGTCCATGCGCCCAAGTTGCCAAAACGGCTAAGTGTCCATGCGCCTGCATAGTGGCGAAACGCCCAAACAGGGTAGAAACGTCCAAATAGTGCCATGCGTCCAGACTGTTTTACACTTAGAATTTTTATGTATGACTTTACGTGGTGTGATGTATGAACGAATAGATTAGCGAACATAAAGTATTATGTAACGAAGTGAAAGACAACGATAAAGTATGAAACGAACGAATACGATAGAGTACGAAATGAACACATGAGATAACAAATGGTGGACATGAAAGTGACGGATGATGAGATCCGTGTCGCGTACCCCGTTACTATGTCAGTCTTCGGACATGAGTCGGGGATTTGATTACAGGCCCCGGCACAGTATCAGTCTTCAGACATGAGTCGGGGGTATTGCATGAGACAAAATAAAGAGATGAGATCTTTGTCACGTACTCCGGTACCGTGTCAATCTTCGCACATGAGTCGGGGGTTTGTTTATCAGGCCCCGGCACAGTATCAGTCTTCGGACATGAGTCGAGGGTATTGCATGAGACGAGATAATGAGGTGAGTGACTTTGTGTTGCAACAGACTTGGATAGAGCTCAATCCCTGTAATTGACTTGAAGGGAATCTTTGTCACGTATCCCAGTGTTGTGACAGTCTTCGGACATGAGTCGAGGATTTGTGTACAGGCCCCGACACAACATCAGCTTTCGAGCATGATTTGGGGTTATTGCATGAGACAAGATTCGAGTAATGAAGAGTAATGAGTGAAGAAACGAATAAATAAACAAATGATGATGAAGATAATAATAATTATTATTATCAGTATGTATGTATGATGTACGACAATCTGACGAATGTAAAGTACGAAAAGAAAGTAAGAGAAATGAAAGTAAAAGACAGTGAGAAGTATGAACGATAAATGAACAGGAAAGTAAATAAAAGAACGAAACGAATGAAGAACACAGATTGAGTGTACGTATGTTGTATGACCACGAAGGAATGTAAAGATAGTTTTAAAGGAAATAAAGTATTTTATTATAAAAATAAAACTCACTCAGTGTCGCTGACCTTTCGTATGCATGATAGTTGGCAGGTGTTTTGTTGATGCTGAGGAGTTGCAGGCATGGATGCATAAGCTACTAGGAGCGTTTTGAGGCTGGCCTCCATATTTTAACATATCATTGTATTTTGAGATGAAAATGAATGTTGTAATGTAATGAAATGACATGTTTTTAGTTATTAATGAAAGTTTTAAATTCCGCTGCAAAATAAATGTACGTTTTAAAATGTTTTATGTGCGCTGAATGACCAACTATGAGGTGCCCGGGAACGGGGCCTTACAAGTTGGTATCAGAGCCAAAGTTTAAGTGAAATGGGTAAATATTAAAAAAAACTAATCTTAAACTAAAAGTGGGACGAAAAGAAAAGGATGCCAGTCCTAGTAGCTACGTGTCTACAGGTAAAGGTTTTATGTAAACAATTTTTGTAAGTTAATGTTAACTGGTATTATGTGCGTATGTTATGTGGCTAGTGTGCTTTTATGTAGATTTAGATACTGATGTAGTCAGGATAGGAGATGCTTGGGGTGTTAAAAGAAAGTAAGTGGCTACTCACAACTGGCCACTGTAATTAAGGACTTACTATACTTGACATAATCCAAGCTATTCTTGAATGATCGTGTTAGTGTTTGAATCTTATAGTGATTAGAGAATGGCTGGAGGTAGATCATCTAAGGCCTTTAGGGGTGGAGCACAGGGAGGACGTGGTGCTGAACCACGTGTTACGAGGAATAGGGCTAGGGTTACCGAGAGGACACGTGAGGAGCCCGAGATGCATCACCAGGAAGGTGGTGATAAGACACGAACTTGAGGGCCTCGGTGAAAGAGGCAATAGTAGAAGAGGTCCATCAAGTTATGCAGACGGTTCTGCCATCTGTAGTGACCGAAGTGATTAAAGCTGTTAGGGAAGGCGAAAGGAGGGAGAGGAACAGGTCCTTGGGAAGGAGAGAGCAACAGGAGACCGAGACGGTTATCCCTACTGATGAGGAAGAGAAGGAAGAAAGCATGTGCCTGAGGCAGCACGAGGCTGTAATTATGGGGCATTCTAAAGGTGCAAGCCCCCTACCTTTGATGGTAATGGCACTGCTGCTGCTGCTCACCGATGGGTGAAGGAGATGGAGGCTGTCCTTGAGATCAGCGAGTGCTGAGAGGACCAGAAGATGAAGTTTGCCACTCATTCGTTTGTGGACTCGACTCTATGCTGGTGGGACAACATTGTCCAAGCCGAGAGTAGTAGGTCGATTAGTAGAATGAGGTGGAGTGAATTGAAGAAGTTGGTGATCGAGGGGTTTTGTCCTCATCGGGAGTTGGACAAGGTGGAGAGAGAGTTCCTGCAGTTGGAGACGGGAACAATGACACATCAGCAATACACCACTAAGTTCAACGAGACGGCAAGACTGGTGCCAGATCAGGTGACGCCTATGTCATGAAAGATCAAGAGGTACATTTAAGGACTGGCGTCAGATATCCGCAGACATTTGATCGTTGCCCGACGAGGTACATTCAGATCGGTGGTCAACTTAGCTGGGAGATTTTACGACGAGTGAGAGGTGACGGCGATAACGGACAAAGAGGAAGAGCGAAACCACGCCAAAAAGGGGAATGGAAGGCGAGATAATGATAACGGAATTGTGGCTGAAGGTAAGATGATGAGGGTCGATGATCGAGAGAGGATAACAAGGATGGACAAGGTATGCAAGAAGTGTGGTAGAGGTCACAAAGGGGGGAGCAAATAGGACTGAACGTTTGCTTCCAGTGTGGAAAGGAGGGCCACAGGGCAAGAGATTGTCAAATGGCTAAATGCTACGACTGTGGCGAGACTGGACATATGAGCAGAGACTGCAACAAGTCGAGGGCAGGAAGCTCCGGTGCGAGGAAAAGAAAAGAGGGCGAAGGCTAAAGCCTTTGCTATGATCGGGAGGAGGTTAGCTCAGACTCTGAGGTAACGCCTCGTACGTTTTTTTTAATTTAGATTTGTGCATATATGCTTTGATTGTGGTGTTAGTAGTAGTTTCGTTCCTGCTGCCTTCTGTGATAAGTTGCATGTTAGGAGTAGGAAGATCGATGTCATTCGACATAGGAACTACTATGGGTAAGTCTACTAGATTACCCGATGCACTAAAGGATCACGCAATAGAATTGAGAGAGCGCTTGTTTTCTGTTAGACCATCCCTAATAGACGTAGGTGGATAGCGTACACCTCCGTGTAAATTGAACAGTAACTTATGAGGCGAGCACCGAGTGCTGCAAAAAGATGGATTGATTAATGGTGCCCGATAAGAGTTCGGTGCCGACCTACGACAATGGATTATGATGAAGGCTTTGCCAGGAAAGTGGATCGTTCAATTCGGAAATCGAGTAAAGCTAATACTAGAGTATAGAGGGTCATTTACACTTGCTGCTCAGGTAGGAGAAGGGACACATCGACTGGAGCTACCCGATGAGTTAAGTGGACTTCAACTGACGTTCCATGTATCTCGTCTAAGAAAGTGCTCAACCGATGAGGATATGATCGTGCCACTAGAGAACACTGAGATGGACAAGTACTCAACTATAAGAAGCAACTAGTGACCATTACTGATAAAAGGAAGAGAATGGGATAAGGAGGATGATGGTTTCACTTGTGCGGGTGCAGTGAAGCCTAAAGAGATCTAACTCTAAGTGCAAGATCAAGGAAGAGGTGAGACAGTGTTACCCGTAACTGTTTGAGAAGCGGCAGGCTTCGGGGACGAAACCTCTTTAAAGGGGGTAGACTTGTAACACCCCGAAATTTTATTTAAAGGAAAAGAAAAGAAAACTAAATAGAAAGAATAGATAATAGGCACAAGTGGAGGGGGATAAAGTGTACAAAGTACAAAAGTCTAATATTTTATATTAAAAATGAGTATGGCCGTCCATATTAAAAGCAGAAAACTGCTTTTACTTTTGGAGAAAGAAGAAGAAGAAGAAAACTCTCGGTTTTTAGAGAGAGAAAGGAAGAAGAAGCTATGAAAGGTAAGTTTTCTTGATCTAAGTTCGGTTTTAACTGAATTCACAGCTTCTTGACCGAAGTTCTTGGTGTTTAGTGTTTGTTTTCGGGATTTAATAGCAGAATTTGAAGGTGGGTCTCGAACTTGAAGTGTGTTGCTCAAAGGCTGCTCAAGGTGAGTTTCTAGAACCCCTCTTTTACTGATTTTCAACGTTTTCGGGGCTATTATGCATACTAAGTAAACATTTTGAAAGTAACTGTGGGTCTACAGCCTTATGTTTGAGAATGATGTATGTATGCATGTTTTAGAGTATGATTATGGGCTAGTGTAGATGTTTAGCATGTTTAGGTGCCCCTGGTATGTTACATCTATGCTTAGGTAGTGTTAGAATGATAATTGGGTGGTGTTTGTTGCATAGAAAACATCTCAGAATGGTTACAACAGCCCAAAAAGCGCCATGCGCCTAAACGGTGTTCCCAACCGCCAAAACAGTACCCCAACCGTCTAAAATAGCCTTAGAATGTTTCAAAGTCAGACCCAAACGTCTGAATAGTAGCCAACCATCTGGGACCTCCCCAGATTGGCCAAGTGTTGGGCCATGCGCTTGCATAGTGCCCAACCGCCCAAAAGGGCCATGCGTCTAAGTATAAATGATCAAGTATAAGTGTCCATGCACCTGCATAGTGGCGAAACGCCAAACAGAGCAGAAATGCCCAAATAGGGCAGAAACGCCCAAACAGTGTCCATGCCGCCAAGTTGCCAAAACGGCTAAGTGTCCATGCGCCTGCATAGTGGTGAAACGCCCAAACAGGATAGAAACGTCCAAACAGTGCCTATGTGTCCAGACTTTTTTACACTTAGAATTTTTATGCTCATGCGCCTGAAAAGTCCCATGCACCCATTTTGGACTTAGGATTTTCTAAGTGGTTTTAAGAAGTAAAATAAGGAGATAGGCCTTGTTATGATGTGATGACTTATGGTTGATATGTGCATGGTGATGTGATGAAATTGGTGTGTATATGTGTGAGTGATATGTTATCTTTCTTCGTCAAAGAGTTTTCAAAACGTACGTATTATGTTTTATAATACATTATGTATGACTTTACGTGGTGTGATGTATGAACGAATAAATTAACGAACATAAAGTATTATGTAACGAAGTGAAAGATAACGATAAAGTATGAAACAAACGAATACGATAGAGTACGAAATGAACACATGAGATAAGAAATGGTGGACATGAAAGTGACAGATGATGAGATCTGTGTCGCGTACCCTGGTACCGTGTCAGTCTTCGACATGAGTCGGAGGTTTGATTACAGGCGCCGGCACAGTATCAGTCTTCGGACATGAGTCGGGGGTATTGCATGACACAAAATAGAGAGATGAGATCTTTGTCGCGTACTCCGGTACTGTGTCAGTCTTCGGACATGAGTTGGGGGGTTGTTTATCAGGCCCCGGCACAGTATTAGTCTTCGGACATGAGTCGGAGGTATTGCATGAGACGAGATAATAAGGTGAGCGACTTTGTATTGCAACAGACTCGGATAGAGCTCAATCCTTGTGATTGACTCGAAGGAAATCTTTGTCACGTATCCCGATGTTGTGACAATCTTCGGACATGAGTCGGGGATTTGTGTACAGCCCCCGGCACAGCATCAGCTTTCGAGCATGATTCGGGGATATTGCATAAGACAAGATTCGAATAATGAAGAGTAATGAGTGAAGAAACGAATGAATGAACGAATGATGATGAGGATAATAATTATTATTATTATCAGTATGTATGTATAATGTACGACAGTCTGACGAATGTAAAGTACGAAAAGAAAGTAAGAGAAAAGAAAGTAAAAGACAGTGAGAAGTATGAACGATAAATGAACAGGAAAATAAATAAAAGAACGAAATGAATGATGTAACGCCCTGAAATTTCCAGAAGCAAGCCATTTAATAATAATGGGCTTTTAAGGGTTAATTTAAGAAAGAAAGATAAATTAGTGGGCTATGGAGTATATTAACCTTAATGGGCTATGTTTTGATGGCTTTAAGGGCCCTTAATCAGCCCTTAAACATGCATGAGCAGTCTCTATTCCAGCATTTGCAACCCTAGCCCCCAAAATTCATAGAGAGAGAAAGTAGAGAGAGAAAGTAGAGAGAGAAAATGAAGAAAACTCAAGATTTGGAGCTTCAAAGGTTAAAAGATCGAAGATCTGGGTGTTGGAGCATCAAAATATAAGAAAGGAGCAACAAATCCAGGTAAGAATCGACCTCTAAGCCCTTCTGTAGATCAAACCCGGATTCTAGGGTTTGGGTTTTGAAAAGTTTCAAAGAAACATATAAAGGTCAAATTTTTACGTATGAAAACGTGTAAAAGGTTAGAAATGGTTTCATGGAAGGTAAACCAAGGATTTGAACGTAAAAAGTTAAGATTTTGGGTTAAAAACTGACTGTTTCTTCATTTTTGTTCATCCAGCGAAACTGTGTCCCCGATCCAGCGAAACTGTGCACTCATCCAGCGAAACTAAGAGAATTCCAGCGAAACTACAGTTTTGCTTGTGCGAAACTACAGTTTCACTTGTGCGAAACTACAGTTTCGCTAGTAATTTCGCTAGTGCCAGGTTGACCTATAGACTTAAGCGAATCTAGGAAATTCCAACGAAAGTTGGGCGCTCATGGCAGGGAATCTGTCCAGCGAAACTGGCAGAAGTGCTGTCCAGCGAAACTGCTAGCGAAACTGCCAGCGAAACTGCCAGCAAAACTGTCAGCGAAATTGTGAAGAAAATGACATTTTTGTGTATTAACTTCCATGCAGCTCGTGTAATTGGACTATAGCTTAAGTGACTTAGAATTGAAGCTACTTTGCTAAGTTCAGGTGAGTTCTAGATCCCCTAATTTACACATGGTTTAAATGTTTTGGGGGTGATATGCATTCTAAATGAGCAGTTCTTTTAAAGCAAAGTTTTATACACTATCTTATATGGTAAATGGGGTTTTTCTAATGAATTGATATCGTGGTTTTCTTATTGTGATATGACCTTTGTAGCGATGACATGTCTTGTAATATGTTGTGTTATATTATGTATAACCTAAACATGAAAGTGAAACTTAAAGAAAGGTTATTGGGCCCATAACGTGTACCTTGAGAAAGTAAAGCCTTGCAAGCAATTGATAAAGGAGGGTTGCATTCGTAGTGCCCTCACCCTGATAAAGTAAATGCACGAACAGGCAGGTCAGTAAGGCCATGAATTGGCATGACAATAATGGCCTGATTGGTACGACAGTAAGGCCTATATTGGCGTGTCGGTAAAGTCCTGTGTTTATCATAGGCAATGATAGTGACAGGGAATTGACGGATAAAAAAGAGTAATAATTAACAAATAATGGTAAAGTACCGATAAAGTGATAGCCCGTGTGTATTAATGTTCTGATAAATGATGATTATTTTCAACTGTTAAAGCTAAAACCTCTTACAAAAGTTATTTAACAAAGTAAACCTAGAATTCACTCAGCGAAGCTGACTTTTGTATGCATATCAGTTGATAGGTGAGCGTTAGGGCTTAAGGGATGGGAGCATGGATCTGAAGCTTCTTGGCATTCAAAGATGGCATCCCTGATGGAGAAGAATTTAATAGGACTTTAAATACTTTTGATAGTTAAAGACAATGTTTATATTTTAATTTAACTGCGTTGTAATGAATTGCAATTACTACATCTTTCCGCTGCAATATATTAATATATGCATATATATGTAAATGAATGTTTTAAATCTATGTTTTTGCTGTGAATGACCAACTATGAGGTTTCCTGGGATCAGGGCCTTACAAGTTGGTATCAGAGCTAATGTTTAAGAGATTTAGGGAAAACATTTTTATAAACCTAAACTTAAACAGACAATGGGACCAAGTGTCAAGGATGCCAGTCCAAGAAGCTCCATGCCAAGAGGTAACAAAATATGTTGTAAGTATATTTCTGATGGGTAGTGCTTTCTTATTTAAGTTAGAATCAAGGGTAGGGTATGATAATATTATCCGTGGTGCCTGTCTGAATTTATGTGACCTATGCGTGCATAGAATAGGTATAGTAGGTTCTAGTGTTAGTGTGGTTCAGGACAGGAGAGTTTAGGACATGAGAAGTTCTATAAGTAGTTAATCATAACTGGCCACTATTATTAAAAATTTACAAAACTTGTCATGATCTGAACTTTCCTTGAAAAACCATATTGACATTCTGAATCTTATAGGAAGTAGAAAGAATGGCACCAAAGAAAGCAGTTCCAGCTATGGTCACCCGGAGAAGCACTAGGGGAAGGCCCCCTACTAAAGCAAAAGAAACTGCAAGTAAAACTGCGAAACCGACAAAGAGGTCAACCAGAAAGCCGGTTGAGGAACCGGTTAAGGAGGAGGTTGGGTTAGAAACGGGAGCCGAGGGGCCTACCACTGACCATGCAAAGCTGAAGGAAACAGTAAAGGAAGCCATTGCCCAAGAGGTGCACCAGATCCTATCTGGAGTGATGCTCGCTCTGCTTGCGGAGGTTGTGGAGCAGGTTAAGGGCGACGGTAAAAAGAGTACGGCTTCAAAGAAGGTTGATAAGAATGAAGCGGTCAAGACTGAGGAAATGAGCGATGAGGAAGATCGTCTGGATAACAATGACGATTCTGAGGAGGAAGAGGTGGCAAAGGGGTGCAGCTACGGGGCTTTTCAGAGGTGTAAACCCCTAACATTTGATGGCACTGGTAACGCTGCTACTGCTTAGCGTTGGATAAGGGAAATGGAAGTTGTGCTAAGGATCAGCGAGTGCCGAGAAAACCAACAGGTGAAGTTTGCTTCCCATTCCCTTTTGGATCCAGCGCTGTGTTGGTGGGATAACGTCGTTGAGTCTTACGGGGAGGAGGCTATTAAGAGGATGAAGTGACCGGAAATGAAGAGGTTGGTGATAGAATAGTACTGTCCGGAAAGAGATCTTGACAAGATTGAACAAGAGTTTGTGAGCTTGGAGGCAGGAAACATGACATAACAGGAGTACACTACAAAATTTAATAAAATGGCACGTCTGGTGCCTGACTTGGTGACTCCTGAATCCAAGAGGATCAAGAGGTACATACAAGGGTTGCCTTTAGACATTCGTAGAGACATGGTCACTGCCCGACCTAGTACTTTTAGGTCAGCGGTAGACCTCAGTGGAAGGTTGTACGATCATCGCACGCCAGTGACAGTGGGTGAAACGAAAAAGGTTTGGAATAATAATGGGAAGAGGTATGGAAATGGTAACTACCAACTGGGATACAAGAAAGCAAGGGTGGATGCAAAACAAATGATTGTGAAGGGGGTCGAGGAAGTTAAGGAATGTGGGAAGTGTGGGAGGAGGCATCCCGGAGAGTGCCGAGTGGGTAGCCATGGGTGCTACCGGTGTGGGAAAACTGGTCACATGGCTAGAGAATGCCCGGAAATGAAAAAGTGCTTCAACTGCCATGAGTCAGGGCACCACAGTTGGGATTGCAAGAAAGCTAAGCCGGGAAACTCAGGAACAAGCAGGAATAATGACAAAGGGGATGATAGAAAGCCCAGGGCTAGGGCAAGGGCTTTCACCATGAACAAGAAGGAGGCAAAGAAAGACCAGGACGTAGTGTCAGGTATGTTCCTTGTCAATGATGTTTGTGCCTCCATATTATTTGATAGTGGTGTCATTAAGAGTTTTGTATCTATACCCTTCTGTGCTACACTAGATATCCAAACTAAGGAAATAGATGATGCTTTCGAGGTAGAGACGGCCGATGGTAAGTCAATTATAATAGTCAAAATGTTAGAGGATTGCCACATTAAACTAGGAGGTCATTACTTTCCCGCACAATTGTTTGCCATGCCCTTAGGAGGTTTTGATGTCGTACTAGGGATGGATTGGTTAGCTGCCCATGATGCTAATATAGTATGCCAGCAAAAGATGATCCAATTAACGGCTCCAGATGGTAGTCCGGTTACGATCTACGGTGATAATGATTGCAAGGTTCCAAGGATCATTTCCATGATCAAGGCGGAGAAATGTATGAGGCGAGGGTGCGGAGCTTATCTAGCATATGTCAAAGATGTTAAAGCGAAAGAGTTGTCAGATGTACCAGTGGTGGGGGACTTTCATGATGTATTCCTAGAGGATCTGCCCATTCCCAGAGGATCTGCCCGTTCCCAGAGGATCTGCCCGGGGTACCACCGGATAGAGAGATAGAATTTCAGATTGATTTACTGTCAGGAGCCCAGCCCATTGCTAAAGCACCCTACCGCCTAGCCCCGTCTGTGACGAAGGAACTCATGTCACAACTGCAAGAACTTCTTGACAAAGGATTCATTAGGCCCAGCATTTCTCCATGCGGTGCTCCAGTGTTGTTTGTGAAGAAGAATGATGGCAGCATGAGGATGTGTATAGATTACAGGGAATTGAATAAGCTGACCGTGAAGAATCGATACCCTCTACACAGAATAGACGATCTGTTTGACCAGTTGCAAGGGCAAGCTGGTTCTCCCGAATAGATCTCCGATCCGGATGTCATCAACTGAAGGTAAGGGAGCAAGATATCCCAAAGACGGCTTTCCGAACGCGCTATGGCCACTATGAGTTTCTGGTTATGTCTTTCGGGCTAACCAATGCTCCTGCGGCGTTTATGGACTTAATGAATCGCGTGTGTCGCCCGATGTTGGACAGATCAGTAATAGTCTTCATTGACGATATCTTGATATACTCAAAGAACGAAGGGGACCACGCTTGTCATATCAAGGAGGTGTTAGAAACATTACGAAAGGAGAAACTGTATGCGAAGTTCTCTAAATGTGCATTCTGGCTACGGGAGGTGCAGTTTTTAGGGCACGTTATAAATTCCGAGGGAGTTATGGTTGATCCAGCAAAAGTTGAAGCAGTTACGCAATGGAATTCCCCAAGGACGCCATCCGAAATCCGTAGTTTCTTGGGATTGGCTAGCTATTATAGAAGGTTCATCAAAGATTTCTCAAAGATAGCTTCCCCATTAACAAGGTTAACGAGGAAGAACGTGGTGTTCGACTGGAAAAAAGAATAGGAAGATGCGCTTCAGGAATTGAAGGATAGACTAGCCAAAGCTCCTGTACTAACCCTACCGGAGGGAGATGAAGACCTAACGGTATACTCCGATGCCTCTTACTGCGGGTTAGGCTGTGTGTTAATGCAAAAGGAAAGGTTATAGCTTACGTGACCAGACAACTAAAGGACACGCAGGTTAGTTACCCGGTTCATGATTTGGAACTTGCCGCAGTAGTGTTCGCATTGAAGATATGGAGACATTATTTGTATGGAACTAAGTGCACCATATTTACTGACCACAAAAGTCTGAAATATTTCTTTGAGTAGAAAGACCTAAATATGAGACAGAGGAGGTGGTTGGAGCTGATAAAGGATTACGACTGTGAAATCCATTATCACCCGGGTAAGGCAAATGTGGTAGCCGATGCCCTGAGCCGAAAGGAAGGATATGAACCAATCTGGGTGAAGGCGTGCCAACTAGTAGTGACCCCAGATGTTATGAGGTTGATAAGCGAAGCTCAAATGGACGGTTTAAAAGAGTAACAAATCAAGAAGGAAAGGATGGTGGGAAAAGTAGATGAATTGGTAGAGAACACCTTGGGTGTTAAGACCTTCCACGGCAGGATATGGGTTCCGAGGCATGGCGACTTGCGAGAAAAGATTATGGATGAAGCGCACAAGACCCGTTACTCAATACACCCAGGAGAAATAAGATGTACCACGACTTGAAGAAAGATTATTGGTGGCCTAGGATGAAGAGAGATGTGGTTGCATATGTAAATAAATGTCTAACGTGCCTACAAGTGAAGGCTGAGCACCAAAGACCTTATGGTTATGTTCAGCCATTAGAAGTACCAGAATGGAAGTGGGAACATGTTACTATGGACTTTATCACCAAATTACCATGCACGACAAAAGGCCACGACGCGATATGGGTGATAGTTGATAGACTGACTAAGAGTGCGCATTTCCTGCCAATCAAGGAAGCAATTAGTTCAGAAAAGCTTGCTGAACTGTTTATCCAAGAAATTCTGGCGCGGCATGGTATGCCCGAATCGATAGTTTCAGATAGAGATACGCGGTTCACCTTAAAGTTTTGGAAAAAGTTCAATGAAGAGATGGGCACGAGGTTGCACATTAGTACCGCATACCGCCCGCAGACCGATGGGCAATCGGAAAGAACGATCCAGACACTGGAAGATATGCTTCGGGCATGCATTATCGAATTCGGCGGTAACTGGGACGATCATCTGCCACTAGCAGAGTTCTCTTATAACAACAGCTACCACGCCAGTATTAAGATGCCCCCATATGAGTTATTGTATGGTCAACGGTGCAGAACTCCTATTTGTTGGGGGTGATGTCGGTCAGAAAGAGCTAGGGAGTTTGGAGGTGGTGGAAGCCATGGCAGAGAAATTGGAAACAATCAGAGCATGCATGAAAGCAGCAAAGGACAGACAAAAGTCATATGCCGATTAGAGAAGGAAACCAATAGAGTTCAGAGTTGGGGATAAAGTAATGTTGAAGGTTTCACCATGGAGAGGGATTATTCGATTTAGAAAGAGGGGGAAGTTAAGTCCAAGATTTATCGGGCCATTCAAGATAGTGGCTCAGGTTGGGAGTGTAGCTTATAAGTTGGACCTCCCCAACGAGTTAAGTGGGATTCATCCCACCTTTTATGTATCGCATTTAAGGAAATGTTTAGCACCGGATGAGTCAGTTGTGCCTCTAGACGACATCGAAGTGGACGAGAAGCTGAATTATGTAGAGCAACCAGTGGCTATATTGGACCGGAAGGAGAAACAATTGAGAAACAAAGTAGTCAAGCAAGTCAAAGTGCAATGGAAACACCGAAAGGGGTCAGATGCCACCTGGGAATCCGAGGAGGAAATGAGACGACAATACCCCGATCTGTTTAACGACGCGGTAGGTTTCGAGGACGAAACCTAAATAAGGGGGGAGACTTGTAACGCCCCGAAATTTCCCGAAGCAAGCCATTTAATAATAATGGGCTTTTAAGGGTTACTTTAAGAAAGAAAGGTAAATTAGTGGGCTATGGAGTATATTAACCCTAATGGGCTATGTTTTGATGGGTTTAAGGGCCCTTAATCAGCCCTTAAACATGCATGAGCAGCCTCCATTCCAGCATTTGCAACCCTAGCCCCCAAAATTTATAGAGAGAGAAAGTAGAGAGAGAAAGTGAAGAAAACTCAAGATTTGGAGCTTCAAAGGTTAAAAGATTAAAGATCTGGGTGTTGGAGCATCAAAACATAACAAAGGAGCAACAAATCCAGGTAAGATCGACCGCTAAACCCTTTTGTAGATCAAACCCGGATTCTAGGGTTTGGGTTTTGAAAAGTTTCAAAGAAACACATAAAGGTCAAATTTTTACGTATGAAAACGTGTAAAAAGGTTAGAAATGGTTTCATGGAAGGTAAACCAAGGATTTGGATGTAAAAAGTTAAGATTTTGGGTTAAAAATGGACTGTTTCTTCATTTTTGTTCATCCAGCGAAACTGTGCCCCCGATCCAGCGAAATTGTGCCCCCGATCGAGCGAAACTGTGCACTCATCCAGCGAAACTAAGAGAATTCCAGCGAAACTACAGTTTCGCTTGTGCGAAACTACAGTTTCATTAGTAATTTCGCTAGTGCCCAGGTTGACCTATAGACTTAGCGAATCTAGGAAATTCCAACGAAAGTTGGGCGCTCATGGCAGCGAAACTGGCAGAAGTGCTGCCCAGCGAAACTGGTAGCGAAACTGCCAGTGAAACTGCCAGCGAAACTGCCAGCGAAACTGTCAGCGAAATTGTGAAGAAAATGACGTTTTTGTGTATTAACTTCCGTGCAGCTCGTGTAATCGGACTATAGCTTAAGTGACTTAGAATTGAAGCTATTTTGCTAAGTTCAGGTGAGTTCTAGATCCCCTATTTTACACATGCTTTAAATGTTTTGGGGTGATATGCATTCTAAATGACCAGTTCTTTTAAAGCAAAGTTTTATACACTATCTTATATGGTAAATGGGGGTTTTCTAATGAATTGATATCGTGTTTTTCTTATTGTGATATGACCTTTGTAGCGATGACATGTCTTGTAATATGTTGTGTTATATTATGTATAACCTAAACATGAAAGTGAAACTTAAAGAAAGGTTATTGGGCCCATAACGTATACCTTGAGAAAGTAAAGCCTTGCAAGCAATTGATAAAGGAGGGTTGCATTCGTTGTGCCCTCACCCTAATAAAGTAAATGCTCGAACAGGCAGGTCAGTAAGGCCATAATGGCCTGATTGGGTACGACAGTAAGGCCTATATTGGCGTGTCGGTAAAGTCCTGTGTTTATCATAGGCACCGATAGTGACAGGGAATTGACGGATAAAGAAGAGTAATAATTAACAAATAAGGGTAAAGTACTGATAAAGTGATAGCCCATGTGTATTAATGTCCTGATAAATGATGATTATTTTCAACTGTTAAAGCTAAAACCTCTTACAAAAGTTATTTAACAAAGTAAACCTAGAATTCACTCAGCGAAGCTGACTTTTGTATGCATATCAGTTGACAGGTGAGCGTTAGGGCTTAAGAGATGGGAGCATGGATCTGAAGCTTCTTGGCATTCAAAGATTGGCATCCCTGATGGAGAAGAATTTAATAGGACTTTAAATACTTTTGATAGTTAAAGACAATGTTTATATTTTAATTTAACTGCATTGTAATGAATTGCAATTACTACATCTTTCCGCTGCAGTATATTAATATATGCATATATAAGTAAATGAATGTTTTAAATCTATGTTTTTGCTGTGAATGACCAACTGTGAGGTTTCCTGGGATCAGGGCCTCACAAATGATGAACACAGATTGAGTGTACGTATGTTGTATGATGTCATTGTATCTTTTGTAGATCCTTCCCTTCACCATCAATCATCATCATCATCACCATCACCATCGAACACCACAACCCTAAGCACACCAACACTCTACCCTCTATCGATCGGGTACATCATAACCACCAGAACCACAATCATCAGCATCAACCATCAATGTCTGATTTCATAACCAAAATCAAGTTATAATAATTCTTTAAGTAGTGTTGTTGATTCATTTGATTCAGATGTAAGGGTGTTACTAGAGATCAATAAAGAGTGTGGGTTAATTTTATAAATTAGAAGGGAGACATGGGTGGTGTTGCTAGGGTTGTTTGCGATGGCAGGTGGCTTTTATGGCGATGATGGCGGTAATCAATTTGAGGCGGGTGGCGATGAGTTGGGTGCGTTATGGTTTTTAATGCAATGCATGTTTAATGTTTAGGAGTTTGATTTGGCATGCTTAGGATTGTTTATTATAGGATGACTAATTAACTTTTAAAAAGTTAATAAGTTAAAAAAAGTGTTTGGCAATACCATAAGTACTTTTTAAAGTGACTTTTCGTATTGGGTAAAAAGTAGGTTTTGAAAAGTAAGGAGTGGGTTATGAAAAGTAAAGAGTGGGCTATGAAAAGTAAGAAGTGGGTTATTTATTAACTACTGAAATCTAATTTTAGTCTAATTTTGTATATTATACTCCTTTACTACCTCTTATTAACTCCTCTAATTTTTAAAGTACGTATTTTTTGGCTATTTTATAACATTTTAGTTTATAAGTTAAAACACTTTTTTAAAAACTACCTTTGAAAAGTTATAATTTAATAAGTATTTTTCATAAAACGCATTTTTCAATTAAAATAAACAATCTCATACATGCCCTTTGTTCAACTCAAACCAGTGGTGGATGAAGAAAACTATTACAGTGTTGTGGTGGAAATGGTGGTTGATGGTGGAGATAGTGGTTGTGGTGCCTCTATTATACAGACTAAAGTACAACACGAAAAATTGAAAAGAAGGGTGGGGTTGATGGGTTCACTCTATTTATTATAATATTTTATTTTAACTTAGATTAATTTTGCAGTATTTTGGTTATTCTAAAATATTTAGCAAAAAAAAGTTAACTCTCTATCCATAATAAAGACCTTTAATATTATGTTTACATATGTCTTTGGATCTTTCTTGTAATTTTTCATTCTTAGTGACCTAAAGTTAAATTAATCCTAAGCGCAAGACATTTCATGTAATCAACTCTTTTATATATTTCAAGCATTTTATTGTGATTAGAATGTGTGTAGTTTATATAATAATTAAAAAGTTTAAAACAAACTCCTAACTTAAGGATATTAGGGCTGTCTAATTAGAATCAAATTTGAGATGGGAGGGCATGTAACTATGTGCAGAGGGGCGGTCAATGGCAGCGGCTCCGATATAGTTTCCATCATATTTTTAACAGCAAATGTACAACCATGCTTCAAAAGATAGGTATCATCTTAATCAGGCCCACCTATCCATTTTCCAGCTGGGACCACACCCACCCACTCAGGAGAAAACCCATTACTGAGAAAACCTCCTAGCTCAACTCTGAGTATTTTTTGCTAGAGTGAGACTTGAACTCATGACCTTTTCTTTATTTTCATGTCATGGTACCTCATCTTAATCAGTTGTACTAAGGATCATTGGTAGTTTTCTTCACTCGTTAAGCAACCATTCACCTAATGTTTAATTAGGTTAAATATTTTAATTGTTGGATTAATTGAGTAATATACTTAACAAAGAGATTCAAATACAAAGTGTATTTTGCTACAAAGTGTAAGAAAACATAATAAGTCAAAAAAAGTCACAAAATTTTTTTATCTCATAATCTAAATCAAATTTTAAAAAAATAATTACGAGCTGTTATTCCCCTAGCGGTCCTCACTAAGAAAAAAATAAACAAAAATAAAAAAATAAAAAAATTAACATTTTTTAATTGTATCATTTACGAAATACATAATGACGTCATTGTGTCACTATAAAAGATACAATGACGTCACGTCATTATGAAAGACACAATGACGTCATTATGTTATTATGAAAGACACAATCACTTCATTATGTTATTATGAAAGACACAATAACGTCATTATGTCATTAAAAAGACACAATGAAATTTTTTTTTATTTTTTTATTTTTTCTGAAAGAGGATGACGAGAGAAACGTAGACTCCATGGTACTTTTTTGAAATTCTTTTTAGATCGTGAGATATAATTTTTGTAACTTTTTAGCTCATTGTGTCTTTCACACTTTGTAACAAAAATACATTTTGTAGAGTAATCTCACACATATACTTAAATGTTTTAAATAGTTTTTCTTTTGAGCGGCCAAAATTTGTCTCCATAAGAGTCTAGCAAGGAGCTAGAAAAATTGTTTTTATATAGCGAGTGTTTGGTAATTAAAGGGGTATACGGGCAAAATTGTTTAAATCATCAAGTTAATAAAAATTTGAAAACATGTGTCATTTATTTTATAACAGGATTATATTTGTAATATTTTGACATGTTAAATAGATTTTTCTTGGGAGACAATGTTAAAGTTTATTGAGTGTCGATGTCAAAGTTTCATGAGTTTATTGCTATCAAAATTTCATCTGGGTCGATTTCTATATTTTTTTAGTGTCAGTTGGGATTCCCGCGTATATATACTAATATAAAAAATTTATGGGGTGTGGATGATGCTCATGGAATCAACATAGGTCTCCATTAACACATTGACCAGCATCGAAGGCCCGGTCAAAATAAAGAGTATTTATTCTTAGTTACCTTAGGCTATCTAGAGCAAGTAAAAGTCGAATCCGGAAGAAGCTATGGGTTGGCAATTAATTTATTTTGATGTTGAAATACAAAAGTCATTTGTTGAGTTGTTGAGGATTAATTAAAATCTGAATTACACTTAGTTAAATAAGAGAAGATATAATCACTTCTGGCTTCGGGGTTTAATCATTCACTTGCTTAATAAATTCATTAGAATATGCTTGCCAAATCACATACACATAACTAGTGCAACTTTTACACCAATCGAATAGTTTCACGTTAATCAATCACATAGGCCATAATATAACATAATGGAGTCTCTCCATCATGAAATGACGTCTCGGTGATTAAGCAATGAACCATATCAAATCAAAGTTTCTCTACTATCTTGTTGAGTCAAAATGAAATGTTCTTCATATTAGCATTGAAGTAACAACAAAAGCACAATTGAAAACATTATGCATACATTGAAACAGTTATCTTTGGTTCAAGCAAACTAACTTAGTAAAGCTTTCAAGTGATGAGAACAAACCCCTAATCTGTGATTACAAGTTGTTTAGCCACACATGTTTGGAATGATAAAAACAAGTAATTGATGTATAGATCCATCCAAAATTGATTATCACGTGATAATAATCAAATCTTCAATGATTCTTCAAGGTTCTTCTTCCCAAAATCGTCTCCAAAAAGTCTCTAAATGATTCCCCCCTTCAAATGAAACCCAAAAACTGCTTAAAAGGGGTGAAAACTGTTAATACGTCGAACCCTGCGTTGACCAATGTTAGGAAGAGTTAACCAATATTGGGAAGAGTTGACCAACGCCCAACTTGCTGGAAATCTTCTTTTGGCTTCAAAGGTAGCATTGACCAACGCGAGATCAAGTTGACCAACGCCCAAATTGCTGATTTTGTACTTTTGTTTTGTTTTTCTTCATTTGAACCTACAATAACATAACTTAATCAATGTATAAGGTTTCATGATATTATAGATCACAACTATTAATCAACTAAAAATCATGTATATTTATGACCCGATCACACATACACATGGAAATCTCAATTAATAATTTTTTACTTACGGTGGCCTGTGGTATGAGTGATATGGCAATTACTGTACGTACCTAACAAGTATTGGGCACATAATTTTACCATATATCGTGTTTGAGATTGAGATTACCCGTTGTCATTCATAGACTCAACGTATGTCACGAGAGCCAACTTCAAGGATCGATTTGCAGAACATGGTATTGAAACATATTAATGACTTATCTGCTCAAGTCTCTTCGATCTAAGCCACAATATTAGCACAAATAATCATTATGCCTGTCACTTTAGAAAATCCTCTTAAACAAATCAATGAACTAGAAGAGGCAACGTGAAAGCCCTCGAATGACCTTAAATTCCTGACCTAGCTAGTATCTTCTCTTAAGCCACAATAATCTGTATAACAAAAAGAAGTGATGAGTTGACCCAAGAGCGCAAAGGCACTGACGAAACGCAAGATCGACATAGGTTCAGAAGAATGAACTAAGGATTTTTTAAAGACTCGTTTAATCTCGAACCAACATTCACAGTACGTTCTCTTTTGAGCGTGGGACTGTTCAAAGAGAGTTCATATTGGAGTCCACCCTTTTTAAACCCAATACTGTTAGGATAATCAGTAGAACACACACGAGCACACAAGAGGGAACATAAGGTTTAAGTGATTCGGTCTAAACTGACCTACATCCACTGGGTAACTGGGGAATGTTTATTAAGATGCTTATGAGGGATGATTTGATACAAATACAAGAGACCTATTTATACACTACAACATTGATTTTGAACCATCAATAGTGGAAGAGTTGTAAACCACTAAGAACCACCTAATTCTTCCATTATTGAGCTGTGATCCCCACAAAATGGAAGACAACATATCTCCAACAATCTCCCACTTGGTGTCTTTGGATCACGCACTGCACCATCTCTTCTGTACTTCTGTAAATAACACTAGTACAAAATCGACTTTTAGTGACATACACTCCGCCAGGTCTATGTGACACTTTCGAAGAATAGTGTCACCGTATGTATGCTTGAAAATTCCTGGAATGTTTTGGTGACGATTTCAGCGGGGTTGTGTGACTATTGCGTAGAGAATCACCTCTTTAGTCACACTAAACATAATGTATGTTACAAATATTAGTGACTTTTAATCGCAATGTGACCAAATGTCACTATTTGGTCACGTTTTTCGTTAGTCACAAATGTAAATTTTTTTTGTGATACCATAGATAAACATATGGTCACATATGGCAATTGTTTGTGTCACTATATAATGGCGCACATTCAGTGACATAATGTAACTGTGAGTAAATGTAATTTACAATGACAGTAAACATTTTTTTGTGTGACGTTAAGTTTATGTTTATTAGTCACACTAATTAATTGTGTTACCATATGTTAAAGTTTATGGTGACAGTGAAAATTACAGTGTGTCACTAACGATAACTAATAGTCATGACAAATGTAACAAACATGTGACTAGAAGTAACAAATGGTCAGCTTCCATTTTATTATGTGTGACTAAAAATTTAAACTAACGAAATAGTTATTGATGTATAAGAAGATTATGGTCACAGCTCGAATATGGATGTGTGACAAATTATATATTATGGTCATGGTAAATGGAAAAAAACATGTGACGAGAATTACAATTTGGTGATTGTTCACTTTATTATGTGTGACTAACGGTTAATACTAAGAAAACGTTATAAGTGAAGTCTAAGTAGTTTATAGTCACGGTTCATTTTAGTAGGTGTGACTAAAATTTTTAATACTAAGGCAACGTTATTGATGTATAAGTATTTATTTCTCACATCTCCAATTCGGATGTGTGATAAAATATATAAAGGCGATGTTATTAAGGGACCTGTTATTAATACTAAACAACCAGTTTGTCGGTCAGCATTGAAATATGTGACAATAAACAACTAGTTTGTCGGTCAGCATTGGAACACGTGACAAAGTAACTCCACTAGTTTAAGACTAGTTTAGGTGTGACTAAATGTTCATTACTAACCATTAGCAAACCAAAGAAATGAGTCAAAGCGGTTCACCACAAAAAAATAATTTGCAAACCCACTCACTGCATAATATATTACAACTATATTATACTAGTCTAATATTAAGTAATGATGCGAGCCAATGGTAGACGTCCGTGATAATCAAAAAGGGTCCAGTTGTGCCTGATACAATCAAATGAAAGCGTTAGCTACACTTGTACAAATGTACATGTTGACAACTTAACGTTTCATATTGTGACAACCCGTGTATTTCAGGTTAACACCGTTCCGACTGTTTCGTTATCATTACTATTTGTCAACGTTATTCGACATTATTATTAGCTCGAAATCTTAATTATTATTAGTATACAATTATAATTAAATTGACCACAATTAAACATTAGTAAAATAATAATAATAATTAAACAAATTTAAACGCTACGTGAAAACGTTAACCAAACGTGTGCGAACCGAACCCGTTTCATTTAACCTACTATAAAAGCCAACCATTTTCCATTTTAGGGTTTTAAAACCCAAAAATCAGAGAGAGAGAAGGAAGCAGCCGCGCGACCTCCTCCCTTTCCCCCCCTTTCTTCGATCCGGCCAAGACTCCGACCTCCGGCGGCCGATTCCGGCGAGTGCCGGCGAGTGGCACGCGCATCCGGGCTCCCCTCGACGCCCCAGTCGTGATAGTGGCTTCAATTTCTCCTAAAGCTCAACGAGGCGACGAGAATCGAAGGATAAAGAGACGGTTGCAGGTTGGTTCGCAGGCGGTGGTGTCGGTCACAGGTAAGTCATCAACCTACAACGTGATTCCAGTGAAGATAAGCAGTCGTGAAGGGGGGGTCAGGACCTCGAATGTGCTGTAGTGGTCGCGACAGGATGATTGTCGATGTGGGTGCTGATTGTTGATGGTGGTTGCAACACCCGACTTCACCCCGACAGACACCGTTTGAGCAACCGAGGATCCGCTCTTGTCATCTCCCCGTGTTCATAATCCTTTCGCGAAACCGATAGGTATGTTTTCGTTGTTGTTTGTGAACTGTATGTCTTCGTAGCCATGGGTGACCGAGAGTGATCACGGTTTCGGTTCGGCTTATTGGTTGCGTTTGATCTTGTGCGTGTAAAAGTAATTATATGTATGGTTTATGTGTGTTATCCATATAAATGTTTATGCTGCGTACGTATTCTTCGTGTATATATATAAAGGTGTATGTGTGTGAGAATTGTGTGTATATATTTACAAGCAATGGTATAGATGTATGTGTGTGAGATTTGTGTGGATATATATAGATATATATACACCTGTGATTGTATATATGTATGAATGTAACCGTGGATGTGTGTGAGTATTTTACATATATTGTTGGAGTTGGTGATGTAGTAGCATGCTCCAGTATGATTCGAATGGTGTGGGGTTGGGAAAGTGTTGGTATTGGGACATGATTGTATAGATTATATGGTGTGTTAGTGGTGGTAGTTAGACATGTGGTGTCATATATATATATATATATACATAATGGGTATTATTATATATTATCATATGGAACCTTAGCTCCTTGTTATGAGAAATTGATGATCTTGTGGATAATCTAGATGATTGATGATGATTAAGTATGCGTTTTGCTGCTGTGAATTTCAGTTAATTAGTATAAAATAAGAAAAAGTTTAACAACTCTGATTTGCATGCTACTTTGTGTCGTAGATCATGGAATTGGAACGAACATATGAAGAGAATGATGCATTGGAAGACCAGTTTAATGAAGAATTTCACGATTATTCGAGTGACTCTGATATGAGTCCCTCAGATGACGAGAACGAACATAAAGTCATTGATGCCAAAGATAAAAAGAAAAGGGGATTGACCAGACTGCCAAAGATGCGAAGTGCCTACACAAATTCTGGTGGGAAAAAACATAAAATCAAGTTCGATGCGTTTGGCAGGTTTAGTGGAAAGTACAGATCTGAATTCGTGAGTTTCTTAGGAGATCTGGTCAGGGAGAAAGTGAATTTCAGTGTTCTTACATAGAGGGAAGCATCCAAAGAACTAAGGGATAAGTTGTGGGAAGAGATTACGGTAAAATGCCTGATCAATTATTTGTTTGCATACATTATATTCCATTCTAATTGTAATTGTTATTTTAGCGTTATTACGAAGTAGACGAAGACAAAAGAAAAGTTGTTATGACTCGTCTTGGTTTGCTTTTAAGAAGCTTTAGAAGTAGGGTGTTTAAACGGGACATACACCCCAACCTAGGCAAACCAGAGAAGTTAGCTAGAATTCTAAGACGGTTTCGGACAATAATCCTTAACCAAGATCACTGGGACAGCTTTGTCGCGTATACACAATCTGACAAATTCAAGGTATAGGTCGATCTTCTTATCGTCATCAACATATATAATTTCATCATTTTTCATATTTTCATATCTATAAATTTAATTAAGAATTGACATATGTGAGATTTAACTTTCATGAAGGATTCGTCGGACATAAGGAAGGAAGCTCGTGCAAAGTCGCGTTACAACCACCGGTTGGGAAGAGGTGGATATGCTACTCTTGAAGAAAAAATGGTAAATGTTTTATTCTTTAAAAATTCCCTAAATACATGCTTAGGACTTCAAAAAAGATTATGTGATATAATACTAATGCACTTTTCTTATAAATTATAACAAGCTTGCAAACAACGAAGTTGAGAAAGATGTACCTCCCTCCCGGTGTCTGATGTGGTATAAAGCCCGTCAAAACAAAGATGGTGAAATAGAAGATGAGGAGGTTAAAACGCTTGCACAGCAACTAGTGAGTTCGGGAGACTATCTTTGAATAATTCAAGTAAGTTACAATCTTCATTAATTAGTATTATAACAATCAAGTAAGTTATTCTTTGAATAATTCAGTAATTTACAATCTTCATTAATTAATTGTGGGATTATAAAATATTATTTAGGAATCTTCCAAAACCGTCAAAAATAACGCGGAAAGCTCACCTGTGCAAGTAAATACTCCTTCACCAAAAGGAGAACGGGTATGTACTTTTACAAATATGTGTTTGTATTTTTTCCTTATGATATAATGACAAAAATTATTATAGACTATCAAGTGTCGACTAGCAATTGTGTCCAAAGACACGTTGTCGCTTCAGGTAGGATTTACTTGTCCGAAGGTCTACAAACATGTCACGATGTTCCAGTCCAAGAGGACTGCTACAAAGTGTCTATTGACCGATCGATACAAGATGTAGCATTTTTACCTCATGAAATCCCTGATGCGCGAACAGTCGGGGATGCAGTTGGCAGTTTTGTTCCTTGGCCGAAGGATCTTTGCATTATTGATGTGAGTTTCTGTAATTACTGTCTATAATGGTCTTTAAATTATTAAACTATTTCAAACAACTTAGGTGCTTTTTTCCTTTTTAAATGGTGTTGACACAGGATGATCAACAAACTGAAAATCAAAAGGTCAACGACTTTACAAACGGGACAACTACTAAACATGTTGATGGTCAACAGCGGAATCAACCGAAAGATTCAAAGGTCAAAAAAACACCTAAGACAAAAGGACAAGTACAATATGTCCAGTTGAATAATATTAAATCGAAGTTAACCAGGAGTAGTAATAATGCAGCAGCTAAGCCGACTTAGTTAATTCAACTAGTGAGATTTAGATTTGGATGCATATTTCTAATTACCCCTGTTTAAAAATTTATATATATGAAGAAGAATTTCATTTGTTTTAATAATATTTTTGTATCGTTTCATTTATATATTATCCATTATTATACTAATTTCGCAAATGACATTAACTGTGAATTGCAATCAAATTCATGTGATTATAATTCATTTTTGGTCACATTTTAAATTATCATGGCACTAAAAGGTTATATTGGGTGATTATAAACTATATATAGTTAAATTTTACTAAATAATTTGTGTCTAACATATATATATATATATATATATATATATATATATATATATATATATATATATGGTCACATTCATTAAAGATAGTGCACTACAAGTGTCACTAAAAGGTATATATTGGTAATTTTGTGTTAACAATTGTGTGATAACTAACAACATATAATCACTGCCTACATAAATATTTGTGTCTACATCTCAAAAACAGTCATAGTCTTTAGAAAAGACCGTGACTACAGGCATGTTATAGGGTCACGTACCTACGTAATATATGTCACTAAAAGGAAATGTAACAAAATATTCAAAGATAGTGTCACTGAAGGATACACAACGGTGACACTTAAAATAAGAGATGTCACTAGAGGTATGTAATAGTCACACCTTAGATTAACAATTATATGATAACTAACTACATATAGTCACACTGTTCAAAATGATTTGTCACTAAAATACATAAAAACTCACATTTATTTAATAATAGTGTCACAACAAGTGTGTTAGGGTCATGTAACTACATAATATATGTCACTAAATGGAAACGTAACAAGAAATTTTCAAACTTAGTGTGACTAAAGGATACACAACAGTGACACTTAAAATAAGACTAGTTTATATTAGACATTTTAGGTCACATTTTCATTTGTGTTATGTCACTAGAAGATATGTAATAGTCACAACTTAGATTAACAATTGTGTGATAACTAACTACATATAGTCACACTGTTCAAAATTATTTGTCACTAAAATACATAAAAACTCACATTTATTTAATAATAGTGTGACAACAAGTGTGTTAGGGTCATGTAACTACGTAAAATACGTCACTAAATGGAAATGTAACAAGAAATTTTCAAAGTTAGTGTGACTAAATGATACACAGCAGTGACACTTAAAATAAGACTAGTTTATATTAAATGTTTTAGGTCACATTTTCATTTGTGTTATGTCACTAGAAGGTATGTAATAGTCACAACTTAGATTAACAATTGTGTGATAACTAACTACATATAGTCACCCTGTTCAAAATTATTTGTCACTAAAATACATAAAAACTCATATTTATTTAATAATAGTGTGACAACAAGTGTGTTAGGGTCATGTAACTATGTAATATATGTCACTAAATGGAAATGTAACAAGAAATTTTTAAACTAAGTGTGATTAAAGGATACACAACAGTGACACTTAAAATAAGACTAGTTTATATTAAACGTTTTAGGTCACATTTTTATTTGTGTTATGTCACTAGAAGGTATGTAATAGTCACAACTTAGATTTCTATTTGTGATCAAATACCAACCAATAGTCACACTGAACATAGTGTAATGCGACCAATTTCAAGCAAAACGTCACATTGAAAAAAAAAATTCATGTGACCAATTGTTGATATATTGCCACTAACCAAAAAAACATGTGTCACTGAAAATGGTTTATATTGACATTATTTGATAAAATTGGAACAAAAATCGCTAGTCTATAGTGACACCTCTAATCTACGGTGACTAATTATTATATGCTACAGTGACGATGTTTTGTGTGTCACCGAACAACATCAACAATGGCTCGACCTTTGGTGACATATTTAGCGAAAAAAAAATCGTCACTAACTACCTACAGTGACGATTTTTGTGTGTCACCGAAGCCCGATTTTGTACTAGTGTAAGTTCCCCTTGACCTTCAATGCACCTCCAGTGGTCTCCTCAACATTATTTCTGTAGACCAGCTGAAGCTACGCACAGCTTCAGCTTATCCATCGTTACACATTTGGTAAACACGTCTGCTAGATTCTTAGCACCTGAGATATTCTTCAAGTTGATTGTGCCATCAGCAACCAATCCTCTCACGAAGTGATACCGTATCCCGATGTGCTTTGTCTTCTTATGATACACAGGATTCTTAGTAAGTTTCACTGTACTTTCATTATCACAATGCAGCAGGTACTCAGTCTGCTTCTTCCCTAACTCTTCCAGAAAAGCTTTCAACCATACTAGCTCCTTACTGGCTTCAGCTATAGCTATGTATTCTGCTTCTGTTGTGGACAAAGCTACACTTTTCTGGAGCCTGGACATCCAACTAACTGTAGTTCCTCCCACTGTGAAAACGAAACCTATGGTGCTTTTGAATGTCTCCTTGCAGCCACCCAGGTCAGCGTCTGTATAACCTCTGAGAACTGAATCCTTTCCTTTGAAACATAGCCCCCTCTTTGATGTTCCTTTCAAATAACAAAGCACCTACTTTACTGCTTCCCAATGTTCTCTTCCCGGATTCGACATAAACCGACTGACAACTCCGACTGCGTGTGCTATGTCAGGTCTTGTGCATACCATAGCGTACATCAAACTACCTACTGCAGATGCATATGGGACTCTAGCCATGTCAGCTTTTTCTTCTTCCGTTTTAGGACACTGATCTTTGGTAAGCTTGAGGCGACTCCCCAAAGGTGTGTTTCTTGGCTTGGTCTTCTCATTGTTAATACTGAATTTCTCTAACACTTTCCCGATGTACTTTTCCTGGGATAGTGTCAGAGAACCATCCTTTTTGCTCCTGGTGATACTCATCCCGAGTATCTGTCTGGTTGCACCAAATCCTTCATCTCAAATTCTTTGGACATTTGTTTCTTCAACTTGCTGATCTCGTTCATGTCTGATCCTGCAATCAACATATCATCTACATACAGAAGTAGAATGATATACGAACCCTTGAATTTCTTCAGATAACAGCAGTGATCGACTTCACATCTCTTGTAACCGGTTCTCACCATGAAATCATCAAACTTCAAGTACCATTGCCTTGGTGCTTGTTTCAGACCATATAAACTCTTTTTCAGCTTGCAAACCCAATTCTCTTTTCCAGCAACCTGAAACCCCTCAGGTTGTGACATATAAATGTCTTCATCAAGGTCACCGTGTAGAAACGCTGTCTTTACATCTAGCTGCTCTAGATGCAAATTTTCTGCTGCTACAATGCTTAGAACTAATCTGATGGTGGTCATCTTCACCACTGGAGAGAAGATTTCATCATAATCAACCCCCTTTTTCTGTTGAAAACCCTTGACCACTAAACGGGCTTTATACCATTGGATCCATCTTCTTCATCCTTGACCCTGAAGACCCATTTATTATGAAGAGCTTTCTTGTCATGCGAAAGCTTAACAAGAACCCAAGTGTTGTTCTTCTCTAGTGAACTCATTTCATCCTTCATAGCTTGCTTCCACTGGAACGAGTCCTTCATCTTGACAGCTTCAGAATAACTTTCTGGTTCACCATTTTCTGTGAAGAGAATGCAGTTGACAGAAGGGCCGGTATGACTGGGATTGTACCTGTTCGGTGGTCTAGAAACTTTGGTTGATCTTCTTACCGTAGGCTGTTGTGGTGACTGTTCGTCTTCAGACCCTGAACTCCCACTGTCAGAAACTCCCACTGTTTCTTCACCCTCACCATCATCAGTCTCTGGTTCTGTGTTTTCAGAATCTGCCATTGGTTCTGCAGCAGAATTGTTCTTCTGATTTTTAATATTAAACTCAACCGTTTCCTTATGAACCTTTGAATTTTCCACCTTTCTGTCTTTGTACAGCTCTACTTTATTGAATTCTGCATGCTTGCTTCGGACTACCTTTCTGTTTTCAGAATCCCAAAGCCTATAGCCCATCTTATCACCTCCATATCCAATGAAGATGTACTTCTTTGCTTTAGCATCTAACTTGTCACATTCTGGATTAATATCATAAGCACTACACCCGAAGATTCTCAGGTGATCGTACTCAACTGCTTTACCCTTCCATTCTTCTTGAGGAATCTTGAATCCTAACGGTACTGAGGGTCCACGGTTGATAAGATAGGCTTATGTGTTAATTGCATCAGCCCAGGACATCTTTGGGAGCCCTGCATTCAACCTCATACTTCTGGCTCTTTCACATAGTGTTCTGTTCATCCTCTCAGTAACCCCATTCTGTTGGGGAGTTCCTGGAACTGTATTTATCATCTTGATCCCTCTATCAGCACAGTAATCTGTAAACTCCTTGCTAATGTATTCACCACCGTTTTCAAAATTCAAGCACTTTACCTTCAAATCAGTTTCAAGTTCAACAGCAGATTTCTATTTCTTAAAAGTATCGAAAACCTCAGATTTATGTTTAAGAAAGTAAACCCATACCTTGCGTGTTGAATCATCAATGAAAGTCACAAAGTAGCGAGCTCCACCAAGTGAAGTTACTGATGTCGGTCCATACACATCTGAATGAATCAACTCCAACTTTTTAGCTTTAGGTGCTCTCCCTTTCTTAAAAAAGTAACTTTCTTTTTCTTCTCGAGAATGCACGGTTCACAGAATTCAGACTCAACTTGCTTTAATTCTGGAAGCTTTCCCCTGGTAACAAGAATCTTCATCCCCTTTTCACTCATGTGACCGAGTCTTTGATGCCATAACTTTAACTTACTCGGCTCACTAGACACTGCATTTACCCCGTCAGTTGGTATTTCAACCATGTACAAAGTGCCTCTCTTCTTCCCTCTAGCGACAACCATACTGCCTTTGACAACTTTCCATTGTCCTTTACTGAAGTAAACATCATATCCCTGATCATCAAGCTGATCGATGGATATTAACATCCTCTTCAAACCCGGAATAACCCGAACATCTTTCAGGATCCAGATTGTTCCTAATGATGTCTTCAACTCTATGTCTCCAATCCCTGTAATGTCTAGACTGTGATTATTAGCCAAACGAACTTTACCAAAGTTACCTGTTCATAGATTCTTCATCTTCTTCGTGCTAGACGTAGCATGAAATGATGCTCCTGAATCCATAATCCAGTCTTCAACAGTATTTTTGACACAGCAGATAAGAGCATCTTCTGGATCTGATGTTGTGGTAGCATTCACCTCCTTTTTGTCTCTAGAAGGTTTAGTACACTGACTTCTAAAGTGTCCATGCTCATCACAGTTCCAGCACTGTATGTATTTTCTTGGCTTTGCTGGTCTTGACTTGCTTCTTCGTTTTGACTTTGACCTTCCCTTGTTTCCTCCTCTATTATTACTTCTCCCTCTTCTTTCAGTACTGAGCAACGAGCTTGTTTCTCTAGAGTTCCTCCTTCTGGAATCCTCATTCAGTATTAAATCTCGAACCTTACTGAATGTGAGTGTCTCAGTCGATCCAGTTACTGCTGTGATCGTTCCTGACCAACTGTCAGGTAATGAGGACAATAATAAACAAGCCTGTAATTCATCATCTATCTTAAAATTCACTGACGACAAATGCGTCAAATGAGATTTAAATAGATTAATATGCTCAGTGACAGAACTTCCTTCTTTCATTCGATTGTTGACTAACTCCTGAATTAAAAACACCTTATTTGCAGGAGACGGCTTCTCGTACATGTTGGACAAGGCTTCCATAATTCCACGCGCCATGGTTTGTTCCATAATGTTATACGCAACATTCATGGATAATGTAAGCCGTATCGTTGACATCGCCGTCTTATCAATCGATGCCCAATTACTTGGTACTGGTGTAGGAGGAGGTTCTAGAACAGCATCTAACTCTTTCTGTATCAGCAAATCTTTAATTTGCATCTTCCACCATCGGAAATCCTTCCCATCAAATACGTTGATCCTGACTTTTTCTTCTTCCGTCATTATCTTGACTATATCTGTTTTTTTTTCTTCTTAAAAAAATATGTTTCAAACTAGATTTTTTGGCAAAACAAAAAAAAATTGTGGTGGATATTATGAGATACTTGTCAAAGTTGAGGGGTCCTTTTGGTAAAATTGAAAAAACTCAATTTTCCACCAAAAAGTGAATCATACGTGCCTTTTCTTCTCCACTTAAAAAAATTCTGCTCTCTTCTCCCTTCTCTGTGAGCAAGCAGACCACCAAACCCTAGGTTTCACCACAATGTTTCTATCATCCAAAACCTCATTCAAATAACTTCAAACTCGCCTGTTATCTTCCAACAGTGGCTCCGCCCTCGGAGCTCGTATGGTTGCAGCGCCGGTAGTCAGCAAGTCGCCGGTGTCTCTCGATTTCGATACGTAGGTTTTCAAAAAAAGGAGAAAGTCAACCTCGCTGGTCATGAAGAGTACATTGTAAGAGGAGGTAGAGATTTGTTTCATTTGTTGCCTGATGCATTTAATGGGATTAAGCAGATTGGCGTGATCGGTTGGGCCTCTCAGGGTCCTGCACAGGCGCAGAATTTGAGGGATTCTCTTGCAGAAGTAAAATCTGATATTGTAGTGAAGATTGGCTTAAAGAAGGGTTTGAGTTCGTTTGCTGAGGCGCGTGCTGCTGGTTTCAGTGAAGAAATGATCAGAACGCTAACTCCGATTTCACTCACCAGGTACCTTCTCTCTTCACCTTCTTCTCTGTTCGTGTGAGTCTGTCAAGAGCCTGGTGCTCTGATACCAGTTGTTAAGATAATCAGTAGAACACACACGAGCACACAAGAGGGAACACAAGGTTTAAGTGGTTCGGTCTAAACTGACCTACATCCACTGGGTAACTGGGGAATGTTTATTAAGATGCTTATGAGGGATGATTTGATACAAATACAAGAGACCTATTTATACACTACAACATTGATTTTGAACCATCAATAGTGGAAGAGTTATAAACCATAAGAACCACCTAATTCTTCCATTATTGAGCTGTGATCCCCACAAAGTGGAAGACAACATATCTCCAACAAATACCTAGTTTAGATACATGAGTTATTGATCTCGCCAACCTTCAATGACGGACAACACCTTACATAACAATCTTTGGTGTGGACAGAGAGTTTTTAGAAATAATATTAACCACAGGCTCAAAGGAGGTTAGAAGAATAAGGATATAGCTTCACTAAAGAATGGTTAGAAACTATTGAAATCCTCTAAGAATCTCAAGACAGTTTTTTTACAAATAAGACTCCAGCCAACTAGTGATGAAAGTCTCTAACTGGAATCAAAAAGTCCCCCGTACCAATAAAAAAGATCCAATTAGACTCTTACTAGCATCAATTATACCTGCTTATAAAAGGTAGTTGAGACTCACTAAAAAAGATAACAGAAGCCAGAGTGTCCTAAAGGACACTATAAGAAATCCCTAAAGAATATATAAGCCAGAGTGTCCTAAAGGACACTATAAGAAATCCCTAAAGAAACTGAATCAAAAAAGACTCCTACAGAATAGATATACTTCGTTATAAGATCTTTATTTTTATTTTATTTCACTTTAAATCTGATTCATCTCGTTGAGAATATATGTTGTTTATGTTAGTGCAATGTTCTTGTATTATGCATTCAGCTCCTACAATAATATACAACGGTGACTATGAAAAAATTGATATGCACACCATGTAAAGTGCATTACTGATACTAGTTTGAAGTTATAATATAAGGTTTATTGTTTCCAGTAAAATATAAAAAAAAAATTCCAATGCAATAACACAAAGCATCCCATGATTTCATGTTGTACAGTACAACTTGTTTGTCCTCTCTAAGTACACAGTACAGCCAATCTCATGGATTCACGAGGTGAGATTTGTATTTATTATTCCTCAAACACCTGAAAGATTTCCCCCACAGATCGACAGATCTCACACAAGTCATTACAATAAGAATATATTTAAGAAAAAACTTAAGGACAAAATGGCATTTCCAACACAGACACAGTACCCACCTCACTATCAGCAAAACCCTAATAACATAAACTAGTTAAGGGGCTCAAATATTTACAACAAATAATATAATATTAAGAACCTGATTTCAAGATTATAATCTATGATCACCACTTACAAGAATCGATAGGTGGAATACTAATTGATAAACCAAAGATCAAGCAATATAGTTAGCCAGCGATTGCCGCTGCAGCATCATCAAGATTCTCAAAACCCTAAAAATGGAGTCTTTTTGTGAATCTTGAAGATGCTCCATCAGCAAGAACTGACTGTTGTAATTAAGATCTGCTATCATTTCACCACAAACAAATAAGGGATTTGTAGAACCCTAGATAAAAGTGAAAAGTTAAGATAAACATGGAAACTTGAAACTATTGGAAGAAGCATGATCAAGATGAACAAAGATCTTGAAAAAAAAAAGTTGTAATAAAGGGTTTTCTTCAGACACCTATGAGTTTGAGGTTTAGGGTTAGCTATATATAGGAGGATGTGAAGTAGGTAGAAGAGGGGATGGAAATACATTTGAAGAATGAAGAATCATGTGTGTGTATGTGTGTATGAGTGTGTGTATGTGTGTATGAGTGTGTGTATGAGTGTGTGTATGTGTGTATGAGTGTGTGTGTGTGTGTGACAAAGAGAGAGAGAGAGTAACCAGTTAGCAATCGCAATCCAATGTACCAAAAATTACCCAAAGCTTGAATACTTACTGACACATCTCCACCCCCACAAATGTGAAAAGAATAATGGACTGTAATAATGGAAAATTAATAGAAATCCAGATTTTCAAAGAGTGATACATTGAGTTTAATATAAGTATTTTTGGTGTGCTTGATACGTGATTAAATATGAGGTGATGTAGAACTGTTTTAGGGTTCTAATGATTTCTTGGTTTTGTTTCTTTTCAAAGGTTATTAGTTCAATTCCTAATATGATCGAATAAAAACTAACTTGGTGTTACTAAATTACTAACCGGCCGTTTAAAAAAAGAATTCATAAAAGGAAAGGTTGACAATCCGTATCAGAAAGGTTCGCTTAGGTATTAAATATAGCTTCAAGTGTCGCTAAAAGAACATAAAAGGCCAGGTTTCAAAGGGAAACGAGACTTTAGAGTCCGCTTGATTCACAGAATTCTCAGAAATTAAAATTAAAAAAATTTTCATCTGAAATATTGTTTGATTGGTCAATTAATGAAATCAAATTAGAAATTGTTTCACATTCATTGGCGCTCGTATTCTTTCCACATACCCATGTGATATTTAACAATACAATGAAATATTCAAATTAACATTTTAATTCTACTCAAAATTGACCATCTAAACACATTTTCAAATTTAACAAGATTTCAATTTCAATTTCTTTGCAAAATTGACCAGCCAAATAGATTATTGTGTTAGATTTCGTATGTTTCATTTCATATCATTTATTCCACAACGGTTAACACATGTAGATACATCAAATATTTATATATAATCATAAAATTCTAAAGCTCAAAAATATATACTGGACCGAGCCTAAATAGTATGCATTTATAATAGTTACCGGTTTGTTTTTAGCAATATTTCCGTTAACTTTTAGCACAAACTGAGTTACATTTGGAGTAGCATATTTTTTGTCACGAAATATTTGTTTTGTTTAAAAATAGATTTTTCATACCAAATAATTGTCGTCAATATGTTTCCAATATGCAATTTAGATTCGATCAGCTATGCTTGTGTTTTTAGTATTCTTATCTAATTTAGATAGGGGTAAAATTTACTTTTATCTGATTCGTCGGACACCCTATTTTACAAGTGATTAAAATAATATTAGTTAATATCACTATTAGTTTTGATTAACTATCCCATTATACTATACATTAATGTTTTTGTTAAGAACTTGTTGATGCTTACAGTGTTTTTCTCGATCTCATAGAATAAAGATTATCACTATCAGAAGAAGGGTCTACAAAGACTAGGCTATAGCGACAACGATGACTGGTCGGCACAAGGTAGTCCACGGGGATAAAAATTTTGTCAACAAAGAAATTTTCAAGTTTTGGGACTTTCTTCAAATGTACCAACAACATATCGTCGACATAAAAATAGACATCAACTAAAGATAAGCACGAAATTTGGGAAAAGTTACATGCATAAATGATATATATGCATCAAATATTACAAATAAAATATGTTTTGAGAAAAAAAACACTATATTAAATAAAATATTAGTGGATAATAAAATCCATATCAAAATTTATTTAGATTAATTACATGGATAATCCATGTGATTTGTCCAAATAATAGTTTTGATCCTCAAGCTAGTATAGAAGAATACAAAAACAGTCTTAAATGATATTTAAACATAACATGTTTATTTCCTAAGTAACTAAGATAAAAGTTAACTTTCTTGTTGAATAACCAAAATACCTAGAGTTAAGAAAATAAAAGAAAATATAAAAAATTTGATACCCCCATCCCACACCCCCCCACCTCCCCCCTCCCCCACACTTGTCTACTACCACCACCACCTATAGGGGCAAAAAATAAAACATTTTGGCCTTAAAAAAGTAGTCCTGATACTCATGAATCGGTTCCTTATTTGTTATTAATGACTGATCTTGTTAATTTTGAGTCAGTCTAAAATATCCGTATAGTATGGGGTAATGAAATAAATATAGGAACGAAATGAATACGGGAATAAAATGAATAGAGTTATGAAATAAATCATTACATTTCATAGTCATGTTTGATTACTTATGGGAATGAAACGAATTATCACTTTGTGTTATTTGTTAGGTACGAAAAGAAAAAGAATGGAATATGTTACAATGGTGATGAGCGGTGGTAGTGGTGGCCGGTGGTGGTTCCCAATGGCAGCGGGCGATGACGACAGCAATGGCCGGTGGTGACTGATAGTGGTTCCCAGTGGTAGTAGGTGGTAAATGGTGGTGGCGGTGGCCGGTCGTGATAGATGGTGGTTCCCACCGAGTGGAGGCGACAACGGCGGTGGCCGATGGCGACAAATGGTTGTTCCTACTGTGGCGGGCGGCGGCGGTGGGCGGTGGTCACCAATGGTGGTTCCCAATGATGGCGGGACGGTAGTGGCAGGTGGTGACGGATGGTGGTTTGTAATGGTGGCGGCCAACAGCGATGATGGCCGGTGGTTACAGTGGGTGGTGGTTGGTGGTGGTTCCCGGTGATGGAGGGTGGTGACCAGTGTTGGTTGTGGTTGGAGGTGGTGCTGGTGACCGGTCGTTATTAGCTGTGGTGGCGACCGGTGATAGTGGATGGTAGTGGTGTTCGGTGGTTCCCGGTAGTGGCGGTTAGTGGTGGTGATCTTGCTTACTAGTGGTTGTCTGTGGTGGTGGTCGGTGGCGGTGGCCATGGTGGTTGGTGGCGGGTATGGTGGTGGTTAGCAGTGGTGGTCGATGGTGTTGACGGCAGCAACCGGTGGTGGTGGCAGCAGCAGTCAGTGGTGGTGAGTGGGTGGGTGGATGGTGTTGACAAGCAAGGATGGAAGAAGGAATGTAATAAAAAGAAAACGAAGTGAAGTGGATGGAATGAATTTTGGTATGTGTTAGAAGGAATGAGATTAACTTTGTAATGGTCCATTCCATTATCTTTATCAACCAAACATCCTTTGTTTTCATTAACACTTAATGATTCATTCTATTCCAGCACTCATTCCTGCGTATGTAGCGCTACCTTAAGTCTTAAATAATGTCGACCTACACCACAACCACTGTCAGCAAACCACCACCACATAAAACAATCTCTATATCTCTACTGATCATAAACCTTTGACCACCATCAGAAACCATTCAACCACCTCCTTTGGTTGCCTTCAACCACCACCTACCACCATTGCCACCCATCTCTCTCTCCGTCCCCCCCCCCTCTTTTTTCTCTCTCTAATTGTAAACTTCCCTTTACTCTCTCTCTCTCTACAACTATCGCCACACATCTCTTTATTTTGCAACCATCATTGCCCACCCACAGCCTCCAATCAATGTATACAACCATCACCACATGATAAATCGGTCTCCTTCTTGCACATGATAAATCTTCGATTTAGGCTTCTTCTCCCTCTTGTTAAAAGTTTATCGGATATGCGATGGTGACTGTTGATGACTGAAGAAGATGTGGAGGAGGATCGGTTATAAGGTGGTAACTAGTGATGGTGGTGATGAAAGGAAGGTTGTTGTCATGGTAAGGTTTATGTGATGGTGGGTGATATATCTAAATTAACAATTAGGGTAGGAGTAGGGGTGTGGGGGTGGGGCAAAGTGACGGGTCCTATAAATATTTATTTTAGTTTTTCATATTAAAGGATATTTCTGGTTATTTCCGTCACGTAACAGAAAAAGATAGGTGTTCATTCAACTCAAGAATTGAACTTGTTATGTTTATACATAATTTATGTAGGACTATCTTTGAAGTTTTAAAACCTGAGAACCAAACGGTATTTTAACATACATACGGACTATTTGTGTACTTAACTCATTCATTTAATTAGTTATAAAAAAAGTCCGGAGTCAGCCTAAATGTGATAAAGAAAAATGTATGAAAAAATATTTTAAATAGAACATAGAAAGAAATTTAAATAAGTGCTCTATGACTATTTTTAAATAATAAGTCACACACATCTAACATACTATTAATTATATATCATAATTAATTTAAGGGTTCCTTTATTTAGACATCCCATAATTTCGGATCAGCCCAATGAAGAATAACCCCAAACTTTTGAGCAACCACTAATCTCGTATACGGCATTATCATCCAATGTTCTTCTGGTGCAGGTTTCACACTTTGCCAATCGATGGTGTGACGTAATTCGTTATACTGTCCGGGGTATAAAGTATCGAAAACTTCTCTGTACTCCAATTCATGTCTGTCCAACTCTTCTAAAAGCTGTGTCCGCATATACATCCACTTATTTTCGTCAAACCCTAAGCCTAAAGCTATTGATCGAAAACCACAATTCCCATCGGGTCGGACATCTCGTATACGTGAAATATACTGATGAAAGATTGACGGAATCCAATTTTTAACCTGTTTATATTGTTTAATTGGTGATCTCCGATAATCGAAGAAAACTCATTAGTACCCCGTGATACTTTAGATGACGTTGAACGACTACGTTGCATGGCAGGCTTCTGGGGCTTTACAGCTGAACTTGTTCTTCCGGAAATGTGAGACGCAATAAACGAGCTATGTCTCGGCATGTCGCACGTACTTTGTTGAGTGTCATACTTTTGTTGTTGAACCTTTAACGTTGAACGACCGCGAATATCTGTTTGAACAACAGGCGCTTTTTTGTTATTTTTCCATGGATACACAATTTTTTTTTTTTCCACCAAACTAAATTTTACAGCTGCGGGTTGTGTTATTATTTGTTGTTTCACCCGTTCCATTTCTTCTTCAACATCAACTTTTTCATCCACCGTATATGATGGCTTAATGTTATCAAGCTTCGTCCAAAATACGTCAATTGCTAGAGAGTTACAAAGAAATGTTTGTATCAGCCTGGACTAACTCGAACCGCAATTTTGGCCAACGCACAACAAATAGGGTGGAGAGTCAGCATGCAAATTTAAAAAGATATCTTAAATCAACAAATAGCTCACTGGATAGACTTGTGGAGTTTGTAGATCAATTGGTGAATGCACAAGAGGTAAATTTAAAAGAAAGCTTTGAGACAAGCAAAATTAAAACCATGAATCATCATAAACTTCCGCTATTTGATTACTTAAGAGGCAAGGTTTCACACATAGCTCTTGATTTATTAATTGCCGAAAACACTAAATTGCATGTGATGCGCTCTGCAAATACAACATGTGGTTATCATCTTTTCACTAGTTGTGGCTTGTCTTGTGCTTGTCGGCTGGACGAAGCTTGATAACATTAAGCCATCATAGATGCAATTGACGTATTTTGGACGAAGCTTGATAACATTCAGCCACCATATACGGTGGATGAAAAAGTTGATGTTGAAGAAGAAATGGAACGGGTGAAACAACAAATAATGACACAACCCGCAGCTGTAAAATTTAGTTTGGTGGAAAAAATAAAAAAAATTGTGTATCCATGCAAAAATAACAAAAAAGCGCCTGTTGTTCAAACAGATATTCGCGGTCGTCCAACGTTAAAGGTTCAACAACAAAAGTATGACACTCAACAAAGTACGTGCGACATGCCGAGACATAGCTCGTTTATTGCGTCTCATATTTCCGGAAGAACAAGTTCAGCTGTAAAGCCCCAGAAGCCTGCCATGCAACGTAGTCGTTCAACGTCATCTAAAGTATCACGGGGTACTAATGAGTTTTCTTCGATTATCGGAGATCACCAATTAAACAATATAAACAGGTTAAAAAATTGGATTCCGTCAATCTTTCATCAGTATATTTCACGTATACGAGATGTCCGACCCGATGGGAATTGTGGTTTTCGATCAATAGCTTTAGGCTTAGGGTTTGACGAAAATAAGTGGATGTATGTGCGGACATAGCTTTTAGAAGAGTTGGACAGACATGAATTGGAGTACAGAGAAGTTTTCGATACTTTGTACCCCGGACAGTATAACGAATTACGTCACACCATCGATTGGCAAAGTGTGAAACCTGCACCAGAAGAACATTGGATGATAATGCCGTATACGGGATTAGTGGTTGCTCAAAAGTTTGGGGTTATTCTTCATTTACTAAGCAATAATGGTTGTCAAACATTTTTCCCATTATGGGCTGATCCAAAAACTGTTATGCCTCATCATGTCGTGTCGATTGTTCATGTCAACAATAATCATTTCGTCCACGTTAAGCTAGAAGGAGATTATCCGATGCCAACACTAAGTAATCTTTGGATTCTTAACCGAAGCGTACGTGCTGCAGAATGGGAGATTTTGTATAGGATTCGTATATCGGAATACAACGCAATAACAGAGAATAACCGAGAACCCCAGCTTATATAAATTTATTTTAATTCATAATTTATAATATGCGAATTATATATTTTAATTCTAATTTTATTATTGTATTCGTATTATATTGTTTAAATAATTTTAATTTAAATTATGTATATATTAAAATAAAAACTCAAAAAATTAAAAAAATTATATATATATTAAAACTCAAAAAATTAAAAAAAAATAAATATATAAGCTATACGCCGCGTATGGAACCATACGCGGCGTATAGCTCCTCCACGTATGGGTCATAAGTCGCGTATGGGTATAAAATGTCAAACCCTATACGCTGCGTATGGTCCTATACGCCGAGTATAGGGTATAAAACGTCAAATCAACAACGCACCCTATACGCCGCGTATGGACCCATACGCGGCGTATAGGGTATAAAACGTTAAATCAACAATGTACCCTATACGCCGCGTATGGACCCATACGCGACGTATAGGGTACAGGGGTGTTGATTTAAAATTATGGGGTGTCTAAATAAAGGAACCCTATAAATAGGACTTGAATCATTGATCTTAAGTGGAGCATCGTCATTTTAACTTGAAATGACTTAATTTGTCATTAAACATAATCCCCCACCCCTTGATTAATTACGGGATGTATGGCACTTTAATAGATCCGAATAAAATAAGAAGTTTTTTTTAACAAAAATGTGTTATGGGAAAAAAATATTTACTAAAAACATGTTGTTTTGAAAATATTTACCAATACAATGTATATTCAATATTTTATTTAATCACAAGGTATCCTTATTACTTTGCTAACACCGCCACCCATGTCGCTGCTTCTACTCCTTTTACACATTCTGCGACTTCTTATGTTGAATAGATGGCTAGTAATGCAATTAAAGTACATAATAACAGATAGCTTAAGAAACGACATAACTTTAAATCCATACAAAACATATAACTAACAATATTTTAAAACATCAAATTGGTTTCCGAACTTGAGGTATATATGACACCGTTACTGAAGTTAATCATGTCAAAACTTGTAAACTGTGTATCAAACGCATCGGAGATATACTATTAGTCATGATAAAAGATTGTGAACTTCATATAAAATTTAACAAAACCATATTTCCAAACTAAGAAAAAGAGTAAATTACAAATTGTGTTCTTTATTTATATACAAAATTATATTGTCTGTCCTTTAATTTTATAATTATATCTAACATCCTTTTTTTAAAATATGTGCAAACCTATCTTCTTTTACACTAATTTTCAGTTAAATATATAGTTAACTCAGTTATGTATCTCTCAAATGAGATAATATATTAAACAAATAAGAAATTAATTATTTTCTATGAAAAACAAAATTAAAAGATATCAAACCAGTGGATAAGTCAGTGAACCTGCGTTCATCTTACGTTTAACACCATTAAATCCAGCATCCCCCTCTTTTTGATAGCGCAATACCGATAATCTTCACCACCACCTACAACATCTCATATACCATGGAAACCCTTGAAGTCGCACAAACAAATATGATAAGATTAAAATCCATAATTCACTTTTTATAATTTGTTATTTTTTGAATTTTTGGCTTATGTTGTTGTGTGATTAACGAGCGAATCATAGTTTATTTTTTAGCAATTATATAAGCAATTCAAATTGTTGGTACACATGTCCCTATTTCTAGGTCTAGTGAGTTTAAATGTAATTGACTTTCATCTTGTTACAATGATGTAATGTTTGATATATGTAATGAAAATTGTTCGTTGAATGTGTATTGGTTATTGAATGTTTTATCTATAATATGATTTATTGTTACACGCTTATATGAACATGTTATATAGGTTTACAATTGTTAGACATAGTTCTGTATCATTAAAGGTTCAGGAATATGTTTAACTAAGTCTTATGATTCAGTCGCACGACTAGACCATGTGAATGGGCCAGTCGCACGACTGAACCATGTAATTAAGTCAATCGCACGATTGAGTCATAAGACTGACTCAGTCGTACGAATGAATCAATCGTATGACTCAATCGTACGACTGAGTCATACGCATGGCTCAGTCGTACGAATGAGAGCTGTAACCTATAAATACCACTTAATTCGTGGAAAAATAAGACACTTCGAGAATTACCAACCCTAGTCATTCCTGTTCGTCCAGAGAGTCCCTTCCAACTTCATAGAACGTTTCTGATCGATTCTAATCAATTCTTAACGTATTCTCATCGTTAGTTTTGATCGGATTAATGTTCTCCCTGATTGGATCGCCAATCAAATAAGATCCGCACTATTTGATCTTGGTTCACGTTGAATTAGTTAATACTCCGTCCGTACACGGTCCTAACAAGTGGTATCAGAGCTTTGGCTCTTGATTTTTCGTGTATTCAATCGCGTTTTTGCTAAAAGTCAACGTTTTTAATCAAAAGTTATGTTCTTTCTGCATAACAATCCAGTTTTTACGAGTGCATGCATTCAAAAGTTAGTCTTTTCGAGTTTCAGCCTACTAGGGTTTTTAAAATTGTGTTTTTGGGTCGAATTGTGTAAAAAGTTTGAAAAATTTCAAAGTCAGTAGTCTCAGTCGCACGATTAACTCAATCGCACGACTGAACTCCATTCGCTCAGCTCAATCGCACGATTGGCCCAGTCGCTTGTTCAATCACATAATTGGCCCAGTCGGTTTGTTCATACGCACCACTGTCCTAGTCGTCTGCTCAGTCGCACGACTAAGCTTAATCTCCCAGTTGAGTCTCAGTCGTTCCCCAGTCGTATCCCCAGTCGCATACACAGTTGGTTTTCAGGTTTTAAGACTAATTCACTATGGACACACAGAACTTTGCACTCTCAGCAGGGAAGGACTCCAGGATCCAGAATCTATTGCTCTTGGAGAATGAGATCGGGAATCATAACAAACCACCAAAGCTTCTGTCTCTTGATGATTATCCTCAATGGAAGCAACGGTTTGAGATTCATCTGAATGGAGTAGACACAAACCTATGAAACACTATTGAGACTGGCTATACTTTGCCCATTGGAGCTGATGGTGTTCCACTGACTCTCAGTGGCTTGACTGAGGCACAAAAGACTGCGTATAATGCTGAGAAGAAGGACTACGCATTGTTGATACAGTCCATTCCTTAATACATCTTCCATCAGTTCTCAGAACACAAGCAGTGCAAAAAGTTATGGGAGGCTCTTGAGAAACGATATGAAGGTAATGCAACACTTAAGTCACTGAAGGCGAAAGCGTTGAAGAAAGAATTTGATAACTTCTCGTCTATTGGAAATGAAAGTTTGGATGATGTGATCGACCGCTTCTATCACTTGATGAGTGAACTGCACACTCATGAGGTTAAAACGTCCATGGAAGACAAGGTGGCAAATTTAGCTGATGGGTTACCTGATAAGTTGGATTCATTTTTTTCCACTTTAAGACATAATGTTGTGTTGGAGACTTTGGACATAAATGACTTTATTCTGAAGTTGAGGGAAGAAGAGGTTCGAAATAAGTACAAGTCTAAGAAGGGTAACTACACTCAGAATCCTTCTCTCTATAATGTGACTCCTACTACAGCATCTTCGAGTGCACCTTTGCAGACTGCTTTCATGTCTAACACATCTGCAAGCATCCCAAGTACATCCTCAAGCTTTGAATCTGGTGGATCATCAAGTGTTCAATTCAATGCTCCAAGAAATTCAATCGACAAAGTTAAATACAGAGAATTTGAGCAACATAACTGTTGAAGTTGCTAAGGAGCATATGGATCTACTTGCAGCTGTGGTACATTCGCATGATGGGTTAGTTGCAGGAAAGATCGGTAACTGCCACTTGGCCGACGAAGATTATGAACAGGTTGATGAAACAGAGCTTGAACAGATGGATATCATATGGGCTCTTGCTAGTGCTGTGCGTAGAGCAAAGAAGTTCGTTAAAAAGACGGGACAGAATCTGGTGGCTACTAAAGATACAACGTTTGGATTCGACAAGTCAAAAGTCACCTGTTTCAACTGCGGTGAAAAAGGCCATTTCAAGCGGGAGTGTGTCAAACCTAAGAAGACAGGAAACGGCAACCCGTTCTCATCATTTAACAGGCAGGATAAAGACAAGACTCCAAAGTTAACGTCAACCAGCCATGACTCCAAAGCAATGGTAGCACAGGGTGATAAAGGACAAGACTGGTCCTTCCGTTTCTTATCTGATGGTGAGGCTAACATTGCATCGGTTGATGAACTGAATGAAGACTCAACGAGTGAGGGGTGGAACTCAGTTGAGCTTGATACTGCTGATATGGATGAGACTTTGGCTGCTGTGGATCAACTAGTGGAAGATGAACTAAATGCTGAATCTACAGCACATCAGGAACCTCAGGATGCTTTCATGGCTGGCACTTCTACATCTACAAAGTAGAATCGAAAGACGATCTTTTTGACAAACATGCATGTGTTGAATGTTATAAGTTTAGGAAAAGCATTGATCTGAAACTTGCTAGGTTATTAGAACATAATGATAACTTAGTAAATGATTTAAAACTGTGCACTGAAGCTAATCATGTATTAAAGCAAAATGAAAGCAGTTTTAAGGAGAAAATTGACTTGTTGAGAAAACAATTAAAAGAGACTGAAGTTGTTGCTTTCAATCAAGAAAATGACATAAAATTTTACTTAAAAACAATTGAGGAAACTAAAAAGGACAGAGTTGTTTTACAAGTTGAAAATGAATCTTTAAAGCAAAAACTACATAGTTTAGCTAGTTCCTCTCGCATCTTGAAAAACTTGGTTAAAGAAAGAAACAACGGGGAAGGGCTGGGTTATAAAGTTGTGCCTCCACCACATGAGATCCTCCTGAACACCAAACAGAGACCTGTTAACAATAATCCCATCAAGAACCATGTGATGACTACTCCTCTGGTCAGTGATCCGGACACTGCAGTTAAACCTGCTCCTCCGGTTGCTGATCAGAAGACATCAACTTCAGACACAATGGATAAAATCATCATTAAGAACAGGGTGGAAGAAAATGTTCAATCATCTCTTGGGTTAGGTTCAAAATCTGCTATCACACAACCTAATATTTCAAAAACCACTCAGTCTAAACCGGTTAAGCAAGATCAAAATCATCTTAAAAGACAAAGTAATCATAATGTTAAACGAGTAAAATTTGTCAAAGAAGGTGAAAATCAAAAGGCTGAGACCAAAAGGCCCATACCTGATATGTACTCCCCACCCCACAAGAGATCTCCGAGTACTGTTGAGAGGAGATCATGCTATACTTGTGGACAAAGAGGTCACATCTCTTCAAACTGTCCTCGCTATCAGACTCGTAGGATTAAAGTTGAACTAGATCAAGATGTTAAACAGTTTTCTTCAAAACAAAGATTTAAAACTCCTGTTAGGTCTAAAACACCTGTTAGGTCTTTTACCCCTCCCCAACACCACAGACAACACAGACAAGTCACTGGCAAGTCTGTGATGCCTGAAGTGAAACATGTTTTTAAAAACAAACCTAAAGTTCAAACTGTAAACCAGTTATCGGTTTACCACTAATAATCCTTACACAAGTATGGTCTGTGGAAAGCTAAAACATCTGATGTGTCTGATAGTGTTGATAAGCTGAAGGATGAGGTCTCTCCAACTGCTAAAGGTCAGTGGGTTGAGTTTGTAATGTGTGATGCCTCTGGGAAACCTAAGCCAGTCAAGGCTTGGGTCCCCCTCCTTAACTAATTATTTTTTATTATGTGCAGGTTGGCCGCTATAGTGCTTCTACCAACACATGGATAGTAGATAGCGGAGCATCCAGGCACATGAAGGGAAATCAGTCTCTCCTTTTCAACGTCAAACAAATTAAAGGGGGACACGTTTATTTCGCTGGAAACAAAGGAGGATACATTACCACACAAGGAGAAGTAGGTAATGGACAGGTAAAGTTTGATAAAGTGAATTATGTTCAACAATTAGAAAACAATTTGCTTTCAATTTCTCAGATATGTGACAAGGGCTTTAAAGTGATGTTTGACAATCGGAAGTGTTACATTCTGAAGAAGGAGATGGAGATTCCTGAGGAGCAGGTCTTAATGTCAGCATCAAGGTACAACGATATGTACGTCTTGGACATGTCAAATGCTTCTACTACTGAGTCTACTGTTCAGTGCTTTTTGACAAAAGCAACAGAGAATGAGTCCATCTCATGGCATAGGAGAATGGGACACATAAATCACAGGAAGATGAATCATCTGATTCATAACAACCTATTTAAGGGAGTTACAGTCAAGAACTTCAAACTTCCAGACTTTTATGTCTCGTCAAGAAGGGAAAGCAGACCAGGAAGTCTCACAAGACCAAGCACGTTAACTCTATCGAGTTGCCCCTTGAGCTACTACATATGGATCTATTCGGTCATGTTAGCACGAAGAGTATCGCTGGAGATTGGTACTGCTTTGTCGTCACGGATGACTACTCACGTTTCTCCTGGGTGATGTTTCTGAAAGCTAAGTCAGAAACATTCGACTCGTTCAAGGTGCTCGTCACTACACTGGAGTCCCTCTACAATCTGAAGGTGAGGAAGATACGTTTAGAAAATGGAACTGAGTTCAAGAATCAGTGGATAGATGCTTTCTGCAAACAAAAGGGAATTGTTCATCAGTTCATCTCTGCATACACGCCACAAATAAATGGTGTTCCTGAACGAAAGAATAGGAGTTTGATCGAGACTGCAAGGACTATGTTGGTAGACTCAAAGCTGCGAGTACAGTTCTGGAATAAAGCTGTTGCCAGTGCGTGCTACACTCTTAATCGTGTGTTAGTAGTTAAGCGGCATGGGAAGACTTGCTATGAGTTGCTTCAGAAGCGCAAACCTAACCTCGAGTATCTGGAACCATTCGGAGCTTAATGCACGTTACTGAAGAAAACTCCGGAGGGCAAGTTTAGCGAAAAAGCAGATCAGGGGATCTTTCTGGGATACAGCATACCAGACAAATGGGTTTATAACAACTCGACAGGTCAGGTAGAAGTCTGGTGCAATGTCGATGTGCAACGATACACCATCCCCCTGCAGGAAAAGGTCCGTCGTCATTCTTCGACTATTATGGCTTTTTCAAATCATTCAACCTTCCTCAGATAGATTCAGATGAAGAGATTGCTGCTCAGATGATGCACGATGTCCTAAATACATCGAATCTGGATAACAGCAATGTGACACCTGCTAGTGGTGCTTCGGGATCTTCAGCAGCTGCTTAGTACGAGAGTGATGATTCATCAGACGATGAAGAAGCAGTTGAGACCAGCAATGAGCATAATGTTAATCAAGATGGAAGCTTAACAGATGCTGAACATGCATCAGGAAATCCGGATACTAAACCTACGGTCACAAATCTGGATGCTGAAGTTGTCGTTCATACGACACCTGTGACTAGGATTAGTGTGAATCATCGGTCGGAGGCTATCAGTAGGGATCTTCATTCCGGCGTGCAGACGAGAAATCAGTTATATTCTGCTGATTACGCTGCAATTATGGAGAATGGCTACGTGAATGACGGGGCTTTCAAATGCTTTGTTTCTCAAGTCGAGCCTAAACATGTAAGCGATGCCCTAAAGGATGAGGCCTGTGTCAATGCTATGCAAGAAGAGCTGCAACAGTTCAAGAAGCTTGAAGTATGGACACTCGTTGACCGGCCCAAAGGAGTTTAAGTTATTGGAACCAAATAGGTGCTACGCTGCAAGAAGGATGACCAAGGTGTTGTTATCAGAAACAAGGCACGTTTGGTTGTTCAAGGCTTCAGACAAGTCGAGAGAGTCGACTATAATGAAGTCTTTGCACCAGCAGCTAGAATGGAAGCAATCCGCATCTTCCAAGCCTATGCATCTTACATGATTATCAAAATCTATCAACTAGATATAAAGAGGGCATTCCTTCATGGGGAAATCCGTGAAGAAGTTTACGTCAGTCAACCCGATGGATTCGAAGATCCTTATCATCGGGACAGAGTCTACAATTTGGACAAGGCTCTGTACGGGCTACATCAGGCTCCTCGAGCTTGGTATGAGAAGCTCTCCACCCACCTGCTGAAACACGAGTTTCACAGGGGTGTGATTGACTGCACGTTGTTTATCAAAGAGAGAGATGGCGATTTACTGATGGTACAAATTTATGTGGATGACATTATTTTCGGTTCACGAAACGAAGATCTATGTAAAGAATTCGAATCTGTGATAAACGAACATCTATGAAGTTCTTCCTGGGATTACAAGTGGATCAAACACCTACCGGTATTTTTATGCCTCAGACTAAGTATTTCGGAGACATTCTTAGTCGATTTGATATGGAAAATGTCACTGTTACCGGTACCCGACTCGCCACAAATCATGATGTGGCACCTGATTAGAATAGGGATTTGGTGGTTGCCACTATGTATCGTGGGATGATCGGATCTCTTATGTATCTCACTGTCTCACGTCCAGATATCATGTACGCCACATGTCTGTGCTCAATATATCAAGCCAAACCGAAAGTAAATCATCTGATAGGGGTGAAAAGGATTTTTCATTATCTGAATGGTACTCCAACACTGGGGTTGTGGTATCCTCATGATGATGACTTTGAGCTAACTGCGTATGGTGATTCAGACTACGGCGGATGCAAGATGAACTTGAAGTCAACATCAGCAGGGTGTCAGTTCTTTGAAAAGCGCTTAGTCATCTGGCAATGCAAGAAGCAGACCTCGGTTACCTTATCAACCTGTGAAGCTGAATACGTTGCTGCTGTAATTTGCTGCTCTCAGATCATTGAATCCAACAGCAAATGCGGGACTACGGTCTGCAATTTTCTACCACCCCTATATATGTTGATAACTCTGCTGCCATAGCTGTAACTAAAAATCCTGCTCAACAGCTTAAAACAAAAACATCGGCATAAAGTATCATTTCATACGCCATTGCTATAAAAAACAATTAATTAATTTGATTAAAAATAAACACGGATTTTCAACACGCCGACCTCTACACCAAACCGTTTGATAAACCCAGTTTTTTCTATCTGTTAGAGGTCAACGGCGTGAAAAAGAAAAGTGATATCATTTCAGAAGACACAGACGCTTAGTCCGACACTTATTTACCTTTTAATTTTATTTTATTTTATTTGTTTTAATTTTCTTGTCTTATAAAAATCCAAGAACACAAAAAGATTTTTTGTTTTAGAATTTTAAAGGGAGATTAGTTTATTTTCAGTATTTATTTACTTAAAAAAAGGGGAGGAGAGGGCAGATAAGCTTAAAAGGAAAAAACAACACAGATAAGAATGTGATTCAACACTATGGAAAGTGATAGTACACAGGCGTCAACTTACTTGGAACACTAAAAAGGTTTTCAATTTTTACAATTTTAGTTTAATTAAATAACAAAAATTGTTAGTCAGAGAATTCTAAGTCTAACAAATTGGGAAAATGATAGTACGTTTGTTTGTAACTGTAATTACACGGAGAAAGTCGATCTAGAGAGGTGCTAGTTTATTATACGATGTGTCGGTAGATTCAACACAATAGACTAGTAGACGTCATTGGTGAACTCAATTTAAACTAATCTGTTCAACTGACTGTGGGTTCCCATCTTATCACTGGTTAACACAATCAGTTATTTACAATAAGGGATGACGAGTAAATAAACGCCACTAAAAGTGTGCGGATGACCACAAAAAAGCAAAGCACGAAAAAAAGAAAATAAACACAATCAAGCTGATAACCTATGTTATTGGTGCGTTATGTGCAAAAGAAAATTTTAAAGATGCTCTAACAAGAAAATAGGTTGTGTGCCTCTCTGCTGTGTGATAGCACTGACCTGAGGATAAGCATAACCTAAATATTATAGAATTCATTGTTGTTTGCCGCCTCTCTGCTGTGCGATGGCACTGACCTGAGGCTTGGCTTCTCTTTGAAAGCTCTATGAATAGTCTCTTCTTGTCAAAATGCCCGTAGACCGCTCAAAAGTCTTCTGCAGAATGTTGATTACCATATAAGCTTTGGATCCACAAATGTTAGTTGAAATAATATAACCTAATACATCACCAATATGTGTCAAAAGTCTGTGTATGGATTTAAGTGGACAAGTATACTGACAATTGTCGTGACTGCACCGCCTGATGTTTAAAATCAATGTGTGTTACATATCAGATCAAGCATGATTCACAGTTAGAACTTAGAAGTCTCAGATGAATGAGACACTGTGATATGTAAATATGTTAGTTTCCATTTCAATATATATATAAGTTCCAAGTAATTCAGCTTATGCCTGTCTGATTCCATATGAATCTGTCTTAGAAACGATGTTAATGCTAATAGGCTACTCTACCCTACCCTAACAAAATCACAAAAACATGTTTATTTTGTTACTTAGTTTAGTTTTTCAAGTTATTTGTAAAGTGTGTCAGTGTCGGACTATGCTATGTTATTCATCTCTGTGAATGTCACAAAATGAACTTAACGTTAATCTTAAACAAATTGTTTCTGAACAGATAAAAGAATCACGTCTGAGGTGATCAGGTGGATAAATGGATCACATCTGAGGTGATCAAAAGGTTTTTAATCTTAAATTGGTCATGTCTGAGATGATCAACTGTTCAAAATTTTTTATCTACTTTTATAAGAGACTATGTGTTCAAGGGTCAAAAGGCAAAATTTCACAAGTATGACCCATTCGCACGACTGGACCATGAATATGGACCAGTCGCATGATTGGACCATACGAATGAACACATTCGCGCGAATGGACCATGAGTATGGACCAGTCGTACGAATGGACCATACGAATGAGCCCAATCGCACGATTGAAGGTGACCGACTGTGACAGTCGCACGAATGATCCTCAATCGTACGATTGGAGATGACCAAATGGGCGAGTCGAACGACTGAATCTCAGTCACACGAATCAATTGTGCGACTAGGTTCAGTCGCACGACTGAAGGTTGCCTTAGTATAAATAGAGAGGGAGTCGGTCTCATTCGTCTCATTCACTCAAATCGTCTCTCAGACGCATGATACACCCTTATACTGCCAAAATTTCATTTGATCTTCTTAGACCTGCTTTTTGACACGTTCTGACATTTGTTTCGATTCCTTAAGTACTGCGTGACATCATTTGGCCGATTAATCGGTTACTACAACGTCAAAATAACCGAAACAATGACCTAACTTAAAACCGAACAAAATATGACAAATAAACCACTAAAACTAAGTTTTGTGATCAAATGAAAGTTATTAGGGGTTTAGTAGGTCTTCTGCGAACATAATGAGCCAATCCTCAACGTTTAACATCAAGTATTGCTCAAAAATCGAATTTGAATGAATGAATTGTCGAACATGCGATGGGACACACTGATTAACTTCAGTCGCACGACTGAGCGAGACGAATGGCTCAGTCGCACGACTGAGCCGGACGAATGGTTCAATCGCACGACTGAACCATGCGTCTGAGCTCAATCGCACGACTGAGGTAAACGCATGTGAGAACATACGACTAAGTCCAGTCGCATGACTCAGTCGTACGTATGAGCTCAATCGCACGACTAGATCTCAGTCGCACGACTAGATCCAATCACTCAGTAAAGTCGCACGACTGAACAAAATTTTCAAGTTCATGAAACAAGTTTGGTATTCTTTGACACGTACTAATGTTTATTTACTTTGTGTCATAGATGGCTAGTCGGTGGCCGATGAGCACTAAGCACAACATATGTGCTTATCTCGATCTCTCTACCCGTAACGCTGCGGAGTTTGCTGGCATTATCACATTCTTATGACGCTCAAGGATTTTTCGAGCGATCTCTACGCCATGCACACCTTATAGATCCATACAGCAGGCGTTTTGAGAATGCGCTACTGTAGATAGGTCCACTGAGCCCCATACTATCAGGAGTTCTATATTCAGGGAGGCCATCCAGATTACTGAGGAGGATATCAGGACAGTGTTGGAGTTAAGGGATGATTCTGATTGCCCCACCCGATTACATCCCCTCACGGTTAGAGGCTGCTTTATGAGGGCTAAGTATTCTGGCGACATTAACGCAAGCATGCTCAACAAGAGCAACTTGTGCCCCCAGTTCAAATACTTAGCCCATGTACTTCTGAGATGCATCGCATCCAGGAAGGGTGGATTCGATGAGCTCTCAGACCAGATGCAGAACGCATACGCTGCACTGGTGTTGAATCATCCATTCAGCTTCTCTAGGATGATCTTCACCTATTTGGTAGAGAACATCAAGGCGAAGGGGAAGGAAAACTTCTGTATGTATCCAAGGTTTATACAGATGATCATAGATCAGAAGCTCCCCTCGCTGCCGAAGGAGAAAGAGGATGATGTAGTCCTGAAGATCATTGATGACACTACTCTGGGACGGATGAAGGTATATCGGGGGAAGCTGGTGAAGCCCCCGGTGAGGAGATTATTTGGGCATCTGGCCCGTGAAGACTATGTGGCGCTAATGAAAAGGAAGTGGCGCCAACGAAGAGGAAGTGGCGCCACGACGATAGTGATTTAGACTCTGAGCCGATAGCTATCCCTGATGATGACTCAGACGACGATGATAGTGGTGATGGTGGAGATACAGGTCCTTCTCACACTCAGACCACTCCTAATGATGTTACATCTCTACCATCTCGATGTGGATAGTGACGAGGAGCTGAACGATATAGACGAGATTGAGATAGAGGACGTCACGGCTCAGCATTATCCTGAGTTTAATGACCAAGAGGAAAATGTGTTTCCCGATCTGGGTTGTACTCTCGGCAGTGACACTTTGGAGAAGCTGAGTCAGAAGGAAAAGGAAACAGAAGCATCTACAATCCAAACCCCAGCCTCAGAAGCTGATGTAGATATCAGAAAGGCTGAATGGGCGACTTGCTTCTCAGAGATCAGAGCCCAGCGCGCTACAGCTAAATCAAGTACCTACACCAAGATCTACAAGGTCAAGAAGCATCTGAAGGTGTCAGGGAAGATCATATCCTGGGCGTATTTTGAGGATCTCAACGTTTATGCAGTAAAAGGGAGAGGGGAATCGAGTACTTTAGATTCCCACACGATCTAAAGACTCTCCCTGGTTTTGAGCTCAACCAGCTGGCACGACTGAAGCTGTTGTATGCTGACACAAAGAAAATGTCAGGCTGGTTTGAGGCTGCGCTGAAATATGAGTATCTTACCAGATGGGTGAACTTCAAACCTCAACAGGCTACGAGATACATCAGAAGATCTGAGGTAAACCCTATTACTGGAAGACCAAAGATTGTCCTGAAATGGCACCCTCCGCGCACAATGTCGCGTATTACATTGAGGGAGATATCACAAGATTTTGCACCCCATTTCAAATGGTGGTATTATGACTAGCGCACTGGTGAAGCCGTCATAGTTTTGGATAAGGAAGGGAAGATAGAGACGATAAGGGTATTTGACCTTATGTAGCTTGTCTGCAGCTAATGTTTACACATTGTACAAGTGGTCACTATTTTTTGACACGCAGGATATCGTGCAAGCACTTCAGCTTCAACATGTTATACGTCTATGCTTCGCACCTGATATTCATGTTGGGGTTTCAAGAGAAGAACGAGTTAAGAGATATGAAGAGTTTAAAAAGGAGGTCAAAGATTAGATAGAACTAGGTCTAAGGGGGAGTTTGTTGGTACACATGTCCCTAGTTCTAGGTCTAGCGAGTTTAAATGTAATTGACTTTCATCTTGTTACAATGATGTAATGTTTGATATATGTAATGAAAACTCTTCGTTGAATGTGTATTGGTTATTGAATGTTTTATCTATAATATGATTTATTGTTACACGCTTATATGAACATGTTATATAGGTTTACAGTTGTTAGACTTAGTTCTGTATCGTTAAAGGTTCAGGAATATGTTTAACTAAGTCTTATGATTCAGTCGCATGACTGGACCATGAGAATGGGCCAGTCGCACGACTGGACCATGAGAATGGGCCAGTCGCACGACTGAACCAGGTAATTGAGTCAATCGCACGATTGAGTTATTGAGTCATAAGACTGACTCAGTCGTACGAATGAATCAATCGTACGACTCAATCGCACGGCTGAGCCATACGCATGGCTCAATCATACGAATAAGAGCTGTAACCTATAAATACTACTTAATTCGTAGAAAAATAAGACACTTCGAGAATTATCAACCCTAGTCGTTCCTGTTCGTCCAGAGAGTCCCTTCCAATTCATAGAACGTTTCTGATCGATTCTAATCAATTTTTTAACGTATTCTCATCGTTAGTTTTGATCGGATTAACGTTCTCCCTGATTGGATCGCCAATCAAATAGGATTCCGCACTATTTGATTTGATTTCACGTTGAATCAGTTAGTACTCCGTCCGTACACGGTTCTAACACAAATAATCACAGATAATTTCCAAGTTTGTGTTCCTTATTGTTTTTTTATTATTTGTTTGTGTGAGTAATTTATAAACTATTTAGGTGTATTTTTTTGGTGTTTAACTGTTTATTGTTCATTTCCTGACGATCTAAGTAATTTATGAATTAGACTTATTACTGTAGTAAATGTTATGGGATGTTGTTATTAAAAGTTTTGAAGATTAGCCAAATTAACACACACCAAGAGTGATTGGTTTCACTGACTTACCTAACGGTTCAATTTCTTTTAATTTTCTTTTTTCATTTAAAATTTTTATTTTTTTAGAAATTTTTTTAATATATTAGACGTGAAAAAATAACAAAAATACCCTCATGTGAGGGGGCACATAACTGAGTTAACTGTATCTTTAGATGATAATTAATGTAAATGACATTATATGGGCAAATTTTTTAATAAAATAATATTGTATGTAATTATTAAAACTAAATGACATACCATATAATTTCATATATTAATAACGACACAATTTGTAATGTACTCTAAAAAAACCCACCTGTGACATTCAAAATTAATAAATTATTAGTCATAAATATTGTTTTCTAGTTGTTCTTCAAAATCTAAATTATAAACATCCTGGTGATTATTCTCAACCATCCACAAAAATTATGATATCTGCATAATTAAGTTACTAACATCCTTCTTTGATCCACTAAAAAGCTACCTACTGTTTGCAAGTTGCAACATCTTCAATTGGATCCAATTTCTTCGGCTATTGTTTCTGTAAAATCCGCCATCACATATGAGGATAAACATTGAATTTTGATATAGCTTACCTTTAATTAATCGCAAATACAAAAATCACACAACATGAGATCAACGAATTAACCAACCGAATTCAAAATATAAAAATTTGAAACCTGCATATTTCTCGTGAAAGATTGATTCCACCAAGAACGGATATCAGACCCCCAACAACCCAGAAATTAGTTTTATTGAGTTGCCTTATTGTCCTATTACTAAATCATCTTAACAGATATAAAAATAAAACACAAAAAAATAACTGTTTGTAAATGGCTCTTTTGGTTCTCAACAATATCCTAGTTCTTAATAGAAAGTCCCTCTCTCTCTATATATAAAACTTTAGGTGAACACCTTCAAAATCCTACATTAAGTTTATTATTTAACTACATGAAACTTTTCTGTGACAATATATTACATGTTGGTACAACATAGAGTAAAACTAAAATAAAGTTATTTTAAACAAAGGAATTAGCACACTGACCTCTAAATCTGCGAGTTCAAACCAGGGGCAGCAATCCAAGATTTCACAAACAAATACAACGGTGTCTTGCACAAGGAAACCTGCATCTGCTTCAAGCATATCTGAAACCTTCATAATTTGAAGCACTGAATTTTTCCAGTTTTTTATGCAAATAGATGACTCCTTCCACACGGTTTTGGAAGGATAATTTTGATTAAGTACAGCCACCCTGTATTCGACCCAAAAGTTCCTATCAGGTTCAGTGCCAACTGACTGATCACTCTCCAGGTATATGCATATTGTGTTAAAAGACTCATAAACACCTGCAATAAATAACAAGATCGCCGTATTTACTATCTATATAGATTATAATTTAACAATTGATAAACAGAAGAAAACCACTCACCAAGACGAAGCTCGCAATCACCAACTTGAAAATATCTGCTAAATATTTTACGAGTTTCCATTATATCTTTAAAAGACAGGAAATTCTCCACCTTCCATGTAAAAGAACTCTTTTTGCCTAATTTATCTGTAAGGACACCGGCATTACCAGATACATTTTCTTTATCAGTAAATTCTTGCATTATTGATGTCTCCTCCAGAATCAAAACTTCTGCAGAAAATACAACAGCATCATGAACAAGGAATCCAGAGTCTTGATCAAATAGACTGGTGAGAGAAACAAATTCACGCCAGCCCCACTCCTTCGAGGAATTTGAGTAGCGGTTCTGAGATTTCTTGGTAATAGATTTGTCCTCCATCTTTTGATTGACGAGTGACAAACGATTGCTTACAAAACAGCTCCAGTCACTTGTAGTGTTACTTGAATTAGTAACTTGGAGGAAAACTGAAAGATGACACGGTGGCGGAGACTGCCCTGATACAATGAAATGCAAGTGTGAAAATCATACAAACATCTACATACCCTTCCATATAGAACCTTCACTTCTTATAGTTTTAATAATTACTTTTGTTGGTATTGAGTGTTTGATAATTTATGATTATTTCAGAAAGGAACAAATATATATAGGTATTGTTATTCGAACATTTGATAAATGGTTCTGTTGCAGCTAGTATTAACTTATTAACTGAAATCTGTTTATTTAATTCCTAAAAAGCACAACAACATAAGGGTAAAGGAAGTTTCCTAGACAGTAGAAAGTAATCATCACAACTTGAAGTCACAGTGATGAAATAATTACATCCAGGCACACCCTTATGAACAAACACCACTATAATTTAGTGAAAGACACAATAGAGCACATTTATCAGCTCATCACAATACTACAGGTTTCAATTCACAATTGTACATGAGTTATTTTATATGAGTAGCTCTGGGATTCTTACACTCCAGTAAAGAAATTAAAATTCAGCTGAGATGAAGGTGCACATAATTCTTTCTATAGCTTGGTACATCATTATGAAACAGTGAAGAACAAAATTGTTCAGAAAGAGGGCAATTATCACTACTTCTTAAGAGTTTGAAAAATTACTTTTGTTGTTGTTGAATGTTTGACAAATTCTGATTATTTCAGAAAGGCTAAAGCAACAAATAAGATATAAGGAATGTTGTTCTTTCTAACATTCGATAAACAATGTTGTTGCAGCTAGTATTAGATCCATAATTCAAAACTGATTATTTAACCCCTAAATAGCATAACTATAATTTAGTAAAAGCTGCATAGAGCTAGAGCATCCTTATTAATTAATCGACAGACTTCTATTTACAATTGTACATAAGTTTTTCTATTCATGTAACTTTTTGATTCTTAAGGTCTAGTAAAGAAATTGGGCATTCAGCTGATAATGAAGGTGCACATAATTCTTTCTGCCGCTCGCTAGATTACTAATAAATTGTCAGGAACACCTATATTCAGAAAGAGGCCAATCACACAGCTTACCTCGGGGGTAAATTATAAGGCGACAATCATGATTTGCAATTTGAAACCTCCTGCTCTTGATATAAACGTCTGTCAGCTTCTTTCTTTTAAGAAGCACCTTCAACCTTGTGAAATTTTCAATCTTCCATGTGAATTTCCCCGTATTGCCATCTGAGTTTCGAGCACCATATTCCACATCTCTACCTCCAATTAATCGCCAATTCTTTGAGAAACCACAATGCTCCTTAATCACATGAAAAGATGCACAAAACACAGTTGTGTCATCCACCAAAAAACCAGAATCAGTCCCTGAAAAATCCACCATTTTCATATACTCATTCCACCCTAAACTAGTGTTATTCCCACTTTTACTATCAGCAGCAAAGCGTCCATACGAATCCCTATGTATGTTCTTCATCCCTTGCTTTTGATTCAAAACAGACAACCGAAACATACACCAACAACTCCTATCAGACATAGACCCCATTTCAGTGTCCTTACTTTCCAAACACATTGACAGATACTCCACACCATTAGCACAACTCTCATAAACACTAACGCACATATTACACTCTCCAGCAGGGAAAACCGGGCTCATTATCTTCTGCCTCTTAATCACTTCCTTAAACAAACTGAAATTATGCACCTTCCAAGTGAACATCCCACTTAAAACATCAGAATTCAATACAGAATTCGACAGAACCTCATTTTATTATTATTATCACGCACGAAGTTAAACGATTCATTCAAGATGGTTATATCAGCAGTAATGAGAACACAATGATCCTCAATAACAAAAGCAGACGGTGCAAAATCACACCACCCATGACACCTCTTTTTTGTGGTAAACCTATGCCATGAATCACGATGAACAGATTTCGAAAAATCAACAGCGTTCACGACACTTAATCGATAACTAACAAAACAGTCCCAGTTACATGATGAACTTCCTCTAGGATCCATGATCTGTAAATATACCGAAATATAACCAGGTGATGCCTGTGAATCACCATTAGGGTACACCAACAAGCGACAATCATAACCAGCGACTTTGAAATAGTTACTCCACAAAAGCCTAGCTTCAACCCTAGGGAAGTTGACGATCGTCCATTTACATGCAACGGCGAATTCACCTCGATTTTCGATTGTCAATGACGATGATGACGATGATGCATGATGGTCGTGGGTCGCCGGAGACGTTGCATTCATTGGTTGTACGGCCGGTGAAAGTGGTGATTCTGGTGATGATGAAAACAGAGGGTTAGAGGATGTTTGGTGATGGTGATGGTGATGGTGATGGTGATGGTGATGCTTCAATGCTTCATTGTTGTGCGTTTGAACTAACGATTTTTTTTGTGTTTAATGCAAACGAGAGTGATGGTGGGAAAAGTGATTCGTTTTATTTTTTTATTCTATTGTCAATTTGTAAAGAGATGATTATGAAACCCTAAAGCCTTTAAGATTTGATTGGGCCTAAAATGGTTGCATTTAGACTTAATTACACAGGTGGATTTTGTGGTTAGGTCTGATTTCACTTTTCGTTCCTAACTTTCTGAAATTATACGGGTTGGTCTAAAACTTTGCACAAACATAAAGATAGCCTCTGAAATGGACGAACGTTAATTATCTATACTATATATATAACCAAATGAGAATGATAAAATGATCATTTGACTAAAATCTCTTAAAATTAAGAGATGTACAAGCATTAAAACTTGATGTACAACTCCCCAAGCAAACAATGCAATTAGAGTTTGAATTTGCGCGGATCCTTTCACGGGTCGGGTCGCCCATGCGCGGATCTTTTTCATCAAATTAGGGTTAAATCTTCAGAACACACCTCATTTCAAAACACAGGGCTCGGTGAGAGAGGCATCGGTGTGAGAGGCATCGGTGTGAGAGAAGCGGAGCTGTGGTGGAGAGGCCGTCGTGGTGGTCAACAGGAAAACTTCCAAACATGGTGGAGGCGGAGCTGTGGTGGCCAGAGGTGGAAGAGGTTGGAGAAGCGTGGTTGAAACCTTACGCCACCATCAACGTTGCCAATGACCGCCATTTGGACAAAAATGGAGGTAATCTCTCGCTTATTACCTTAAAAGTTAATCTGTATAATGTAACATGAAAACACACGCAGATGATGCATCTCATAAACAACAGGTTAGACTTTTTTTCCTGAATCTAGGGTTTAGAATTGTGATTTTGCAATTACAGATCTAGATCTTTCTTCAATATCATTTATTTATGAAATTAGAAACTAATTTGGGTTTAAAGCAATTAAAGATCTTCAAATTAGAAACTAATTTGGGTTTAAAGCAATTCAAAAATTCATTCGACTTCACTGCAACCGAACCTTATAAAGTCAGGTGAATATGTGATTTTATACTTTCTAGATGGCTAGGTGAAGGAGCTGTTGGCGGTGGTTGAGACGATCGGAGGTGGGGGGTGCACGTTAGAGGAGTGCAGGCGCATGATAAGTAGTGTGGATAAGAATGGAGATGGGGTTGTGTGCTTTGAGGACTTCACAAGGATGATGGAGCAGCAGAGATAGAGATGGCCGATGGGAACAGTTAAACAAACATACCGTCTGTAATTCTTAGATTCATTGAAAAACTTTTATTTTAATTAATATATTGAATCGGAAAACGGATTTCTGGATTTCTTATTCACGTTTTCAAGTATTTTATTGCCTTGAAATGGACGGTTCAGATTGGGGGGCTACTTACATGATCTGATGATCTCTGCTGTAATCATCCGCCAGTTTATGAATTCTTGTAATTTTGTTTGTGTTTTTCATGCTTTTCCTTGATTATCCCATATATTGACACACATCTATTTTGTTGTTTTTCTTTGGCTTATCAGTCTTTCCATTGTCGGCATGGGAAGGTTTATCTCTTTGACAAGGTGTAAGTGTTTATGTTTTAGCTTTTTACTCTAAAACACTAATACTTTTAGAAACTAAAGAATTTTTCCTTAAATGTGACAGTTTCGAAACGTTTACTTATAAAATGGGTCCAAAGACGCTCAAAGTGTTATTATAATGCATAAAACCCTCTCAAATTATTTTCTTCAAAAAATTAGATAGTCATTTCATAATTGGTTTTTAAGCATGCTTGATGCATAAAACCCTCTCAAATCATTAGTTTTTTGTTTGAAATTAAATTATAAGAACCTTGTTCTTTGGCCGTTGGTTCTTTTTGAGACATTCGATTATCAATTGCTTATTGAGCCATTTGATAGATAACATACCAATTGAGGTGTAGAGGTGTCTAGGAGAAGGACTCCAATGGCTAACAGAGTTATTCAACACTATCTTCAAGACTGGGAAGATGCCGGATCAGTGGAGGAATAGCGCTATAGTTCCTTTATATAAGAAGAAAGGGGATGCTCAAGCTTGCATAAATTACAGGGAATAAAGCTCCTGAGTCACACTATGAAACTTTGGGAAAGAGTTATCGACTCGAGGCTTCGAAGGGAAACTAAGGTAACGATAAATCAGTTTGGATTTATGCCTGGGCGCTCTACAACGGAAGCCATACACATCATAAGGAGGGTAATGGAAAAATATAGAGAAAAGAGGAAGGATCTCCATATGATCTTCGTCGACCTGGAAAAAGCCTATGGTAGTGTGCCACAAAAACTCATTTGGGAAAGTCTATGGGGTAGAAAGGTTTCAGAGAGATATATTACGTTAGTCAAAGATATGTATGAGGGGGCGAAAACGTGTGTACGCGCGCCGGTGGGTGACATTTCTTTTCAGCAGAAGTGGGTCTCCACCAAGGATCTACATTAAGTCCATTTCTTTTCACGGTAGTTTTGGATAAGTTGTCCAAAACTATACAGGGGCCAGTTCCGTGGTGCATGTTATTTGCTGATGACATTGTGTTAATAGCAGAGAATAAAAGTACGCATAATGATAGGTTAGAAGAGTGGAGAACAGTATTAGAGCGCAAAGGTTTAAGGATAAGTCGCTCAAAAACGGAATACATGCATTGTAACTTCAGTGGGGCGAACGAAGATGACACCCAAATTAGTATTCAGGACTGGTGGTTCCACAAACGAGTAAATTCAAGTATCTTGGCTCCTATGTCCTGGAGGACGGAGAGATTCACAGTGATGTAGCCCGCCGTGTCCAAGCAGGATGGTGCACATGGAAAGCAGCGTCGGGGATTTTGTGTGATAAGAGGTTCCCAACAAAACTAAAGGGAAAGTTCTATAGAGTAGCAGTAAGACCTGCTATGTTATATGGAACAGATTGTTGGGCCATGAAGAAGTCACAAGGGCGGCAGATGAAGGTCGCAGAGATGAGAATGCTGAGGTGGATGTGCGGTCACACAAGGATGGATCGGATAAGGAACGACGTATTCCGACAGAGAGTAGGGGTGGCATGCATCACTAACAAAATTCGGGAGGGGAGATTGAGATGGTTTGGACACGTGAAGAGGAGACAGATGGCAACACCAGTTAGAACTGTAGATAACATTGTCGTAGATGGTAGGAGGGGTAGAGGAAGACCAAAGTTGACCCTGCTTCTAGTAGGATTATAGTGGGTATGTTATTGTTGTATTGAGCCATTTGGTCTTTTTCGTATCTGCATCATATTCCTCCTTTGAAGATTGAGCCTTAGGCGTCACCTACATCACTTTTGTCTAAGTAACGTGAGTGTTGTACATAAAGCATATGTCAAGGGTGATTTCAAGTAAAAAATCAGCATAAGGCTTAGGTCTTAGGTGCGCTTTTTGTATGGGATAGATTTTGTGCTATGAAGATGAATTGAAAATGTGATGAAGACTCGTCTTTAGCTTGCACACAATATTGTCTATTCTTTTTATTTAAAATCCTTTTGGTTGTTCCATATAGATGTTCTCATCAAGATGCAAAGTAATATGATATTTAGTTGCTCTAGATGCAAATTTTATACTGACCACAATACTAAATACTAGCCAGTTTGTAGTCACTTTAATAATCACAGGTGAGAAATCTCATTGTAGTCTTACTCGTGCTTATGTTGAAACCCCTTAACTACCAACTGTGCTTTGTTATCTTTTTGTTCTATCACTTTCATCTTTAATCCTGTAGATCATTTGTTTTAAAGACCTAGGTCAAAAGTAAGGACTTTTAGCGGGATCTGTGGGTAGACTTGCACCTCTCTGAGCACATGATTGAGGATAGGAGTGAGTGGAGGCGTAGAATTAAAAGTACGGACTTTTAGCGAGATCTGTGGGTAGGAAGGATAAATGAAGCCCTTTCTGGATGAAACATGCCGCGTATTTTGTTATGTGCACTTTCTAAATCTTTATATGTTATTTTACCTATGTGTTGTATGATATATAATATGCTTACTATTACTTGCTATTGATTGCTATTGCTATTGCTTTTGTTATTGAGTCGGGGGTCTTTTTGGAAGCGGTCTCTCTATCCCCAAGATAGAGGAAAGACTCGCCACCAACTACCCCTCCCAGACCCTACTCTTGAGTGGGATATATTGGGTATGTTTGTTTGTTTGTTTGTTTGTCTAAGCATGCTCGATACAAATAAAATATTTAAGGTTTTGGACAAAAGTGTTTTGGGTCTACTGCATTCAATCCTTACTAATTCCTTTACCCTGATCCTGACCTTTCCAGTGTGAATGTGACTTTTAGCGAGAAAGAAGAACGAATGATGATGACAGGGATGCACACTGTTGTTGACATGTTCTGTTGACATGTTCTGTGTTGTATGTGGATCAATTGTCGGATGGAAATATGTGAGATTTTATTTGCATTCATACTTTTATTCAGCAACCAACATTTCTGTTACCTTATATTTTTAAAACAAGTAACAGAAATGTAGTCACCATGAAAGTAGTTCCTGTATATTCAAAGATGCCCATAAAACTTTGTTTTCGGAAAATCAAACATAACACTTTCCAAAGTAAAAACTGAAACACCTGTGAAATCATTTTTTTAATGATCAGTTGTGGTCTTATTCTAACAGAGTAGCAGTTCTTGTTAGTTAACATATAGTTAAGGTGTTCTGTATTGATTTGAGCTTCAAAGTTAACATTGAATCGAAAATAATGGCAATCTGTTATCGAGATGGATGTAGTAAGTATAAATGGACTATCGTTCTAAACACGCCATGAAATGTGTAATTTCAGGAGGCTGCACAAGGAAAACAACAAAAATACAAGGAAGGGAAGTTTATTCTTGAGAGGTATATATTTTGACACATTTACATACGACTGGGTCGATATGGGTTCGGTTTTGTTTTATCCAAAATGGTCAACTTAAAAAAAGAAGATAAGTAAAAAACGGAACCACCAACTGATCAAACCATTTGAAAAATCATCCAAATGTTATTTTAATGCATCCAGCCTCCTAAATCATTTTAATTAAAGATTTTGATTGTTATTATAATAGTAGCTGCTAATATTCTTCTTGATTTCTATTTTGAAGCGAAGGTAGTCTAATGTTATCTTTATAATGTTGAAATGCATGTTATCTCTTTGAATCTTGCATTTAATAACCTCAGTTAAATTCATAGGTTGCTGATTTTGGGCTTGCTAAGATTACATCTAATGTTACCACTCATGTCTCAACCCGAGTGATGGGAACCTTTGGGTAAGATTACTTTTTGGTCTTTACAAAATCTTTTTGATGAGCATGCTAATGAGGAGTTGATTATCAATCGATCATCTGCATCATCCAACACTGTACTTGGCATATGTCTTTTTTTATTTATTTGCATTTAATTACATATTTATTTATGAATGGTCGCCTTGGGTCAAATATATTCCCAAATGGGTTTAATAATTAGCTAAAAAGAGAACATGTGAAATAAGCCATAGAAGTCAAGTAACATGAGTTGAAAGTTGCTCGAACTGTATTCTAAATGCATACAACTTCCTAAACTGTTTTATCCAAAGCTCTAGGTTATTGTAGTAATAAAGTTTGACCCATGGTGTGACCGTGGTATCCGTCTGAAAATTATATGTTTGTATGGGATGTTGCAAACAAAGTTTCATATTTTGGCATTCAAATTGTCATGGGTTCATACATTTTTCATATTTTGGGAATCAAAACTTTTAGATTCTTGAGGTAATGGAAGAATATGCAAGCAATTTGGAATCTTTAGTTTGCAGATTTGCTTTATGATCCCCTGTTGCGAATATAGTTAGCATTTGATATGGTTGTGTTTGCTGATATGTAATTGATTTATGTAGTAGCAATTGCAACTGTTGTCACTGTGGTTGAAATCTTGAAGAACAATGGCTTCGCTGTTGAAAAGAGTGAGTTATGTTTGTTATGGAAATCAGTTACTGAAATGTGTGACGTTAGATTTGTATTTGAATACTTTTGATATCTTGGTATGCAGAAATAATGATATCAACCGTAGAGATGAATGGTGAATCTAGGGGAAGAGCAGTCCAAAAGGCCAAGGCAAATATCATTGTATAGAAGTAAAATGTATTAATCCGTTATATATGTAGGATAAGCTGTTAGTTGTTTGAGCCGATTGCCTGTAAACTAAAATGTGATATCAAAACTGTCCAAAAATAGGCATAGTTTTGTAGTCATCATTTTATCTTAAACAGGTCATATGGAAAAAAATTATTTAAGGGGGTGTTTGTGTTTTCAAGTCATTATTCAGTTGGTCTGTTCTTTATTATTGCTTGGTGTTGTGTTCATATTTTTTGGTCTGCTTAGTTAGTTTTGGGTAAACAGAATAATTGTGTGGTTTGATCCAATCTGAAGAGGTGGAGGAATATAAGTGGGTGGGGGTCAATGACTATGGTTAATGGGTGGATTCTTGTCAAACTGAAAGAGATAAATATAATATAGAACAAACACCCACCCACATTTTTTATTTTCTAGAATTATAAAAATATATATTTACAATTTCTAAAACAAAAATGGGTCCAGTCGGGTCAAAGCAGACGTAAAGTAAGTAGTTAAAGACGAGGCGAACAACGGACACATTGTTACATGGTCGTGTGCTATTATTTAATTGAGTTTTGTGATGCTCATGACATAAATAAACTATACAATAGAAGCCACGCATGTATTCAGAAAATAAATATCGCATTGTGAAATATGTCGATGTCGTCGCCGCCGCATCGCGCGGGTTCCTTACTAGTTGTTAAATGCATGTGAAAGAAAGATAGTCACCTTTCTTCTTCTCCATCTAGACTACTTCTCCTACCACTGTTAAAGCCTCCACCTTCAACCACCAACCCCACCACCTTCACCCACTGTCACCACCAACACCACCTTCACCCACCACCACCACCTTCACTCACCACCACCACCAACTTCAACCACCACCACCTTTAAACTTCAACCACCATCACCACCACCACCTTCAACCTTCAACCACCATCAGCACCACTACCTTCAACCTTCAACCAATATCACCTTCAACCACCAACACCACCTTCAACCTTCACCACCAACACCACCTTCAACCTTCAACCACCAACACCACCATCAACTGCCATCAACAGTACCACCTTCACCATCACCACCACCAGCACCATGTTGTTTATGATATCAAAGTACACTAAAACTCAGATAATTTATTCATTAATGAAGCTGTTATATATATAGAAGAAATTACAACGGAAACAAGGAACTAGTAAATCCATGTAACAAACAAGACCCATGACTCGGAACTCCCTATGGACTCGGTCCTACTAACTTATTCAGAAAATAACATGTGACAAAATCACTTAATAACTAACACTTTGAATTACTCTCAACAACCCCTCTTAAGTCAAAATGTTGTCAAACAAAGTCTTTTACTTAAATAAGCAAATTGATCTGTTGCTAGTGGCTTGGTCAAAATATCAGCTACTTGCTCCTGTGAGGGACATGACTGCGGTAGAATCTGTCTTCCTTCAACCAAGTTACGAATGAAATGAAACCTTGTATCAATATGCTTACTTCGCCCATGATATGCTTGGTTTTTGGGAAGAAATACTGCTGACATGTTATCACAAAAGATTTGTGTTTCTCCCTCTTGCTCATGGTTTAGTTCTAATAGAATCTTCCTCATCCAAGTAGCCTAACAAGCAGCCATTGTGGCTGAAACATATTCCGTTTCTGTGGTGACAAAGCAACAATTTCTTGTTTCTTAGAACTCCAAGTAACTACTGCACTGCCAATAGAGAACACATTTGCAGAGGTACTTTTCCGATCATCTACCGAGCTAGCCCAATCACTGTCCGTATATCCCATGAGCACCATATTCTCTGTTTTTCCAGACCATAAACCAAGTTTTAGAGTTCCCACAATGTACCTTAAAATTCTTTTCGCTGCTCCCATATGAAAAACAGATGGATGTTGCATGTATCTAAACACAACCCCCACAGCATATGCAATATCCGGTCGAGAGTGTGTTAGGTAAAGCAACCCACCGACTAAACTTCTGTACATAGACCAATTAATGGGTGTAGTGACTGTTTTGCACTGTTCCATACTGAACCGCTTCAGCAAATCTTCATCATATTTTTGTTGTGACACAAATGTACCAGTTGATTATTGATTCACATCGATACCAAGGAAATAGCTTAGTACTCCAATATCAGTCATTTCAAACTCACTGATCATCTTATGTTTGAACTCCAGTAGCAACTTCTGTGAAAAACTAGTATACACTATATCATCAACATATAGGCATACTATAACAATTTCACTTGGTCCTCCCTTCTTGATGTACAAGGTAGGCTCATTTTGGCTTCTCTTGTATACATGATGTACCAAATATCCATCAGTTCTACTGTACCAAGCCTCGGGGCTTGCTTTAATCCATAGAGGGCCTTGTGCAGTTTGAACACCAAATCTTCTTGTCCTACTAACTTATTTAGAAAATAAACATGTGACAAAATCACTTAATAACTGACACTTTGAATTACTCTCAACACACAATATGTCACACCCTAACCTTAGCGGCGGAAACGTCGAGATGTGAGTGTTAAGATTGTTCACAGCCACATAACGCTATCTTTAAATGTAAATATGATTAATCATAAGTTTAATAAAGTCATACAACCAAAAGTCTCAACAAAGGAAAGTAACATAAGTTCAACATTCAGATATATCATTTATTTTCTAGGTCCAAATCCTAGATGCAAGCATGCTTCAAAAGTTAATCATCAACCTTATGCATTTCCTAAAACATGTTAAAAATAAAGGTCAACTATGAAAGTTAGTGAGTTCTCATGGTTTAAGCATACATATATATAAAAGATTAACAAGTAGCAATTCATGTCAATAGTTACGAATTATGCAAGTATATAGAGTACATATAACTACAATCAAACCTTGACAGATTACAAGATTACAAGATTACAAGATTATAATTACAAGATTACAAGATTACAAGATTAAACGATTAGCTATATGTACTTGGTTCCCATAGTGCTCAAGAATATGATACTAAGGCCACCAAATAGACTTGTCAGGCCTATAGATCTATGACGTCACCAGGCTAGCAATAGTTAATGATTGTCAACATATAATATATCACATATATACTCACAATAATATAATAACCATGACAAAAATTAAGAATGAATTGCATGTGTGTTACAAGAATAAGAATTTACAAGAGTAAGTTCATACGTTAACATGTTGCACCCCAAACGGTATGAAATAATAAAATGGGCATGAGAAAACTCACATGACGTATAAGTATATATAAGATGATTAATAGGAATAATAATTGATGTTTCAACGAAATCCTTCACAAGATACCTAAACATATATATATTTACAAGATTTAAGTTTAATAATAAGTTTAATGTTTTAACGGGAACTAGGGTTTCAATTGATATTTGGGGCTTTATTAAATAATTATATTTAACAAATGGGAACCAATTATATTTTCTTATAATAAATGAAAAGAAGTATATTATATAAAGATATGAAAAAGAAAACATCTATAATAATTTGTAAGATATATATATATATATATATGTATATATATATATATAAGTTTGAATAAAGGATTATAACTAAATGAAATAAATACGATCTAAACAATAATTTAAAGGCAATGTTTGAACCAATAATAATTTTTGTGGATTAAACTATTATTTAAAGTCTAATTTTTATAAAAATAAACTAATTATAACATTAGTTAGAATATTTAATAAAATATGAAAATATTTTTAAGAAATGATTTACAGAAAATAATTAAGTAACTTTTAAAATAAAGAAAGTTTATAAAACCTTTTTTTATAATTTTAAAAAATTTTATATATTTTTTAAAGTCCAAAAAGGCCCTAAAATATAGTTGAGGTTGCCCGGGTTCGAACCCGAGACCTCAAGGTTGAAGGGGTAGTGTCTAACCAGTGAACCAGGGCCGCAACCGTGGTAATACCTGGTTTTAATTCTTATAAACACAACCAGAAGGAACCCCAAATTCGTATGAACCCTAGAGTGTCAAACCCAAAATTGGACATCAATTCGTTGTTGTTAACCAATCAACGTTGGGGCTTTCATTTCCCAGATAAAAACGAGCGTGTGGGTGTGTTTAACTTACCCGGTTGTGCACAACTGAGGTGGTTCAACTTCGGTTCTTTATGCGATGAAGAGCATATAAATTCGATGTTTGTGTGAAGTTTTAGAGGATTGTGATCACAATGAGTTGAAAGGGATCGAAGGGCACCGTTGCCCTCTGTTAATAGCTATGATTTGCGCGTTAATGAGCCGAACAGGTTCCATCTTCGATTCGTTTGTTTTGGTTATGATCAGGGGATTAATTAGTGTTTAACTCGAATTAAACCACACATTCAACTTTACAATGATTATACGAGCGTTTCTGTTCGATTAATTTGATTACCATTAAGATTTGCACGTTGATAGGTTAGAAGTCGATGTGTGTTTTTGGTTTGACATTCGTGTACCACTGTAATCGCATTGAAAGGCCAATTAAACCTTGTTTTCGAGTTCAATCGTCTATACGAAACGGTTGGGATGATTTTTGGATTGGAATTCGACTGACTTTGGTGGTTTTGTGAGTGGCCGGAGCCGCTTCGGCGGTGGCCGGAGGGTGCCGGAAATACGGGGAAAAGGGGGAGGTTGGTTTGGGTTTTATTTTTAGAATTACCAAATGGTCCCTACAGTTTAATCTTTTGTTATTTTATGCCCAAACATCCATTTAAAGTTTTAAAATTTGCATAAAGGCCCCCTTAACTTGATTATTTTTAAGTTTTGAACACTTTTAAGTTTAAATATTTTTTTTACAATTTATTAGTATTATTATTATTATTATTATTAGTAATATTACTATTATTATCATTATTCTACTATTATTTTTATTATAATTATAATTATAATTATAATATTTATTATTATTATTATTAGTTATTATTGTTATTGTTACTATAATTTATTTTTTTTACTACTATTATCACTATTATTATTGTTATTAATACCACTATTATTATTTATTGCCATGTTCAAGTTAATATTTAAATTATTTAAGTCCAAATAATAAAGAAATTAAAGACAACTAATAAATAAGCAAAATCAAACCCTCAAGCTTCATAAATAGCATAAAACGTCCTTACAAGAATATAACAAATTTAACTTTTAATTAACAAAAATCCAAAAGGTTACACCATACCACCCACGTAACACCATCGTTCTTGTCTTCCTCGGAAGTTCAGTTTTCCGGTCATCTTCTCCGGTAAAGGAAAATATTCTAGAATCTTCTCCGGTAAAGGAAAATAATTCTAGAAGAATACTAGACAACCACCATCGTATGCCATAACACAAGCAGACCTGGTTCATTATTCTTGAAAGGTGGTTGGCGAGGGTGGAGGGGTGTAATGTGGTGGGTGACGGTGATGGCGATGGTGATGTTGGCGGATGGATTGAGCGAGAGTGGTTGTTTAGGGAGACATGTGGGAGAAAGGAAGTATGGTGGTGACGGGTCACTGGTGAAGGTACCGGCTAATTTGGTAGTGTTCGTCGGTGATGGTGGTGGATGAAAGTGGTATGGGTGGGCTAGGAAGATGATGATTGGGGTGTGGACCATCTTTTAATTAAGAGCGTATTTTAGTTATTTTAAAAATTTTAATAGTCAAAATTAACGTCCATTCATTTTAGGGTCATCGTTGTTACGTTTGTGCAAAGTTTTAGACCAATCTTGTAATTTCAGAGAGGGACAAAAAGTGAAATCAGACCTAACCACAGAGACCACCCGTGTAATTAAGTCTTGCATTTATAAACTTTTTTTCATTGGATTTTTTATATTATGTATTATTAACATAATATTATATGATAATGTTGGTTTGGTTTTCTTAAGAATTTTATTTTAAATGATACTACAGGAACAATTAAGTTGAATCATTAAAACCTTATTAAGAAAATTCAATAAGAAAAAGTTTAGTTAAAGAAAAATGTAAAACATTTATAATACCTATTCTTATTTACCATAAAATTTTCAATTTGTTGAGTCCAATCTTCTATGACAATGGATTGACATGATCATTGATATAGCCTTCTTTAATTTGAGTGATGTAGGTTACATACTCTTTATATGTTTGCAGTCGGGCTTCTTTAGTAGACTTCAATCCGAACTCTTCTTGAATATGTTGAATCATTGACCTCAATAAGTTAAATGTATGTTGATTGAGAGTGAGTTCTACGAAGGTCTAATTAGCATAACAAATACCTTGGACTTTGTATTTTCTAGTAGCATAATGTCATATATCGAGTCTTGAAAATCAAGTTATTTATCGATACACTGGTGAAGTTGTCTAGTTAAAAACATTGCTACGAAAACCAATAAGACTTAAGCATAATTAAGGAAAAGAGTGTAATGTGCATCGTAATTAACAACACACATCAAAATGATGTTAAATCAATACTTCGGGACCTATTAGATACATTAATTCTATTGGATTAGTTGTGTTGCCTCAATTAATTTCTTACTAAGATAAACTTAAAAGAGATAAAAAAAACTAGTAAAGGGAAAGGAGTGCAACAGGTTAGATTAGAATGATATTCAGCTAGCGCATGTGCTAATAATGTAATAGCATTTCTTGTAATATTTACAAGATAAACCAATACATCGATTGTGCTTAAGTATAATATTTTTGGGCCACTTATTTGCTCGCCCTCTACTTAAGGGAGGTAAGTATCCCTATGTATTTGCAGCAATTGGGCAACCATACTGTGCTTGTAGATGAACATTGTTCATATACAATGTGCTAACATATCCTAGGTCTATATTGATAGACAAGGTCATAATACATATGATTAAAACACAAGTATGAAATAATTAAGTTGTGCAAATGACACATCAGTTGATTTTATCAACTTGTACCACTCTTTTGAAAACATTTACTTAGTGATTGTACCACAAATGACCACGTTGTTTGTTGTTAAAGATCATTTAGAGATCTAGCATTCAGATCTCGAGGTACTAATTCTAATACTTCAAGCAATCTTAACCATTTTAAGTATTTTCATGTATATGTCACTTTTAGTCTTCTCATATAAATTTACATAATAACGTTTATAGGTTTCATCTAAGGTCCTTTTAGATTGTGATGTCGATAAACATGGTAAGACTGTCGCATCTATAATACAAGACTACATTTCTCATAATCAACTACTGATAACAATCCGTGTCTTCTATCATATAATCTTTTTTATACGTTTCTTTGTATTCTAAAGACATCTATCTATTACCTATTGCTTTGATCTCCATGCGTGTTCGAATAACTAATATGAAAATGTTTTGCTTATCAAGCAATATTAATTAAGCCTTTCAGGTGTTCTATTTCAGTCAATCATCTCTTGTGTATGTATTCCTATGAAGCTTTAATTAGGTAACATTTCACATTGATTACATTGTTGCTATAGCATATACAAATATGTGTTTCATTCGGTTTCATGTCGTACTGTTTTGTACATATATATTGAGATCTTTTATTTATTTGGTACCTGTGTTTGTTCTAGAACTTCGTTACCTCTTTGGATTTTATCAATATCTTTAGGAGCAAATCAATCTTTAGGAGCAAAATTAGTTTCTTTTAGTATATTTATCTTTTTAGGTATTATTATTTTCATTCATGAACAATGTGTTAGTATCTTCTAGGATATTTACCTCTTCAAGAGCTTTGTATATAACATATTATGAGGTTACACTGGCTCAATTATTCTTCTCTTTCCATTTTCATGGATTTTTATCTTTGGAACCGACTTATTTTCTATGTTTTCTTTGTATGATTATGCTAATTTAAGCAAGCATATTCAAGTTGGTATATGTGACTGTCATATTTTTTGTGTTTGTGCATGCATCTGATAATTTATTTGTTACTATTTACATATGTAGGACATATTGACTTCAATTTTATATTGATCTCTTTTGGGTTATAAATTTTATATTTGTGATGCATTTCTTGTTATTTATTGTATTACCATCCTTCCTAATTCTTATATCTCCCCATTTAACTGACGGCAATTGGGGTCAGCGGTGGTCGGGGTCGGCGGGTCGGGGTCGGCGGTCGGTGGGGGACGACGGCGGTCGGCGGCGGCCGGTGACGGACGGCGGCGGTCGGCGGACGACGACCGTGGTCAGTGATCAGGGGCGAGCGGGGCGTCAGCGATCGGGGGCGTCACAGTCGGTTGGCGGTGGGCGGGGTGTAGGCGGCGGTCGGCGGTTTGGGGGCGGCGGGGTTAGGTTGGCGGGGGCGTCGGAGGTCGGCGGTCGGGGTCGTCGTAGTGTAGTTCACGGTGAGTGGGGTGGTAGATGGCGGTTAGTAGTGGAGGCAAGAGTCGGTGGAATTTGAAATCCTTCAATTTGGGAAGAATTTTGAAATCCTTCAATATTGGGAAGAATTTTGAAATCCTTTATTTGAAGGAATTTGAGGGAATTAATTTCAATTCCAATTCCAATTCCTTTTTCAACCAAACGCGTGAAGAATGGAATTCAAATTCCAATTGTAACGAATTACTACCAACCAACACAATGACCAATGGAATTCATATTCCAATTCCTTTGAATTCCATTGAATTCCCGTATACCAACGCCCCTAAGTTTGTAAAGAAGCATGTTCCTTGTAAGATGGTATCAATTGTGCATTGTGCATTCTTATCGGGTGGTGTCAAAACTTAACATGTAGCTTGTAGGCTAAAAAGGTCGAAATGGATGGATGAGATTCGTTGGATCATGCATGACCATAGGATTTGTAGGTTAAAACTCATGACCATTTTTTATAAAAATTTGATTGACCATGATCATTTTGGTAAATTCCTTTTTTTCAAACACTAACATTATTGTGACCTCTTTTAAAATAAAATACCCTATAAATACCCATTATTTAATATTTGTTTAACACATCAAAAAATCCACTATCTCATATTTATTTATGAATATCTGGAATGGGAGTGATGAGTAGTTAATTTTACATCTATGTTTTTTTTCAACTTATTGTTTTTCCATAAATGTTTTATGTTTTATTTATATTAAAGTAATGTATAAAGTTATTATTTGTGTTTTAAATATGTACTTTATTTTTAATTAAGAAAAGAGAAAAAGTACAAGGGTTGTGGTGTTATCTATTAGGATCATTTATCATAAACGAGGGTATGTTTCAAGAGGTTTGTTGGTGGAATGTTAGTTTATTCTAGAACATTTATCTGTTTTAGTTATTTTTTTAACAATTTCTTAGTCTCTTATAAGACATTACCTCTTCAAGAGCTTTGTATATAACATATTATTAGATTACACCAGCTCAATTATTCTTTTCTTTCCATTTTCATAGATGTTTATCTTTGGAATCAATTTTTTTCTATGTTTTCTTTGTATGATTATGCAAATTTAAGCAAGCAGATTCAAAGCTGGAATATGTGACTTTGTTATATTTTTTGTGTTTTGCATGTATCCAATAATATATTTGTTGCTATTTACATATGTAAGACAAATTGACTTCAAGTTCATATCAATGTCTTTTGGATTATAAAATTGATTTTTGTGATGCATTTCTTATTATTTCTTATATTACCGTCAACATACACCACTTGACTCATCGCACCATCAACCATCGGCGCCACCATCAACCATATTCACCAACAACCATCGTGTGCCACCATTAACCGTCACAGAAGCTACCACTACCACAACATTGAGTTTTTTCATCTTTTTCTTTCAATGTTCCTCAACATTGTCTTTTAGGTTTATGTTTTGCCCTAATTTTGATATCTAGGTCAGTATGCTTGAATTTATGTTTAGTTTCATGCTTGAATATATACTATGTTAAGAGATGGTTTTGTTTAGCTTGTAGGTTTTAACTAGAAGTAGTGAATTGATGAAATAAACTCTAAATTTTGAATTTATGCTTGAGTTTAAAGTATGTTTAATTTATGCTATAACCTTTAGTTTTGTGAATTTATGCTTGAATTGCTATCACTTTTGAAATCCAGGTTATGGTTTTGAATATATACTATAAATGGTCTATTTTAATGTTCTTATTTGTATGATAGAAAAATTGTAAAAGTAGTGAGAAAATCAAATCAAATGGTCTATTCGAATATATATTGTTAAAGTAGTATGATACAATGTACAAAAATAAATAATTGGTGAGAATTAAATCAAATAGGACGTTATATGACCCATTATATATATATAAATCTCCAATGTCGGTGTGAACAGTAGTTCACACCGACCGTGACACGTGCCAGTCGCTGATTGGTTGTTGCAATTTCCTTTTTTTTTTCTGGTCTCTGCTCCGGTCACCACCGCCGCCTGCACCGGAGTTTCACCGGCTTAGATGTAGAGAGGCAGAGAGAGAGAGAGGAAAACGTCATCGTTGTGGTGAGCCCCGGAGTTTCACCGGCGGTGGTGTAGATGTAGAGAGAGAGGGGGAAACATTTCTGCTCCGGCCACCGCCGCCTGCACCGCGGTTGTGTAGATGTAGAGTGAGAGAGTGAGAGAGAGAGAGAGGAAAACGCCATCGTTGTGGTGAGCCCCGGAGTTTCACCGTGCGGTGGTGTAGATGTAGAGAGAGAGAGAGAGGAAGACGGTGGCGGACTGCCGGTTTACTACCACGTCGGTAGTGTTGACCGGCGGCTGTTGTGGCGGTGACGCCGGCGGTGGCTGTACCGGTGGCATGGAGTGTGTGTTAGCATGTGTTCTCTAGGTTGCGGTGGCGGTGGCGGTGACGCCAGTAGCGGTGGTGGTGGCTCCGGCGGTGATGGTGGCTCCGGAGGTGGTGGTTGGTCCGGCGGTTGTGGTGGCTCCGGTGGTAAAGAAAGAGAGGAAGTTGAGAGAGTGAATGTGTATTATGTTTATTGTTATTTATTTGACCGGATTTTAATGGCTCTATTAAATCTGGTTGATAACTAATTTCAATTCCATATTTTTATCTATTTAAATTACATATCCCTTAATAATTCCCGTTAATTTGATTTGAAAAAACGGAATATGTGGTTGCAATGTTATGTCGGCTTTCCAATATTTTTAAATCATATTTTAATTCAAAATCTATTGCAAATATATTGGATGCTTAACTTTCTTTTTATTATTTTATTCTGTAAGTTTTGAAATTCTAATATACCATTGTGATGATATAATATCACATATCTATTACATATATAAAAGAAGTTTTTATATGCCACATGTCAACATATTAAGCATTCTCATTTTCATTTTCCCCGCCTCTCTCTCCTAATAAATGATAATAGTATATATAGTAATATATTATTAAAACATTTCATATAAAAAATAGATATTGTAAAAATTAAAAAACTTGATATTATTGAAAATACACTTTAAAAATATATGACACAATTTTTTTTAAATAGAAGTATTTTAATACTATTTTTCTAAGTTTCATAACATAATTATTTTTTTTCAAAATAAAACTAAAAAAAATCCAAAATGTTTAAGAAAACAATTAAAAAAACACCATCTTATAAAATAAAATTTTAAAAAATATTATTATTGTTTTTACTTGAACTACTTATTTATTTCTAACTCAAAAATATCTTATTTACAAACATCATTTATAATTTTCAATATTTTTACTACAATTATTTCATATATATTTATCAACCTGTGTATTACACGGATACTACACTAGTATCTATAAATTTTATTGAAAAATCATTGTTAACTGTCTAAATATAATGATTTTGGTAGTTATGAATATACTATTTTATGTGCTTAGTATTGTTTATGTTACGACATATATTTCATCCCAAGCCACGTTGTTACAATATATTATTTTATTTTTAATTATAAAAATATTTTTTTTTCCAATAGTTTTTAATTTTGTATGTGATAATGGAAGAGAAACATGATGGTTTATACAATGTGTGTTGTAGAAGGGTATGTATCACAAAAGACAATTGTAGTTGAATTTAATATTAAAATATGTCAAATTAATGAGTGTTTTTGGATCTTATAAAAAGGTATATATCTTTAAAAGATATGGAACTGAAGGAGATCATTTAATTAAAATATACTAATTTGAGCATTTATAGTATGGAACTAAAGGAAAACATTTATTTAAAAACATACTAATTTGAGCATTTTAATGATAAAAGAATGGTTTTATATGAATACATGAAACAATTAATAATTTGAGCATTTTATATTTGAGCATTTATAATGATTATGTTTTATCAACTAAAAACTATTAATCATTTATTTACCAAAATGTCTCTTCATTCTGCCTTCTTTTAGTTTTATATGAATATACATGAAACAATTAATACCTTCTTTGTGTTTTATAGTTTTTAACCATAATATTTTTACATGTTTTCTACATATTATTTCGTTTAACTGTCGTGTTACAACGTGCGATCCTAAATCGAGTTGCTTATTATTTTAATATTTTACTTTTCACGTCCATAGTTTAACATGTTCACGTCTACTTTCCATTCTATTTTTTTTAATACGAGATTTCCGGTGTTAGTGGTCGTTGGATGTGATGCGACATTGATGTTACTTGTCATTGTTTTACGCCCCCGCGCAACGCAGGGGCCCAATACTAGTTATATATATTAATATGCTGTCGGTATCTACAGTGTTTTTATTACTTTTTTATTATAGTTTTTTTTTCCTTTTAAATAAAAGGACTTCATAATATGATTTAAGTGGAGGCATAGATGAGTTAGTAGCATCCTTCAATTTGGAAATACACCTCTGCAGTTCGAAATCCAATTGCAATCTTTTTTTTGTGTTTAGTTTTATTGTATATGTTTATTGTTTGGAAAAATGCATCGGGCCGAATATAATACGTTTCAAATGACAGTATAAAAGTTTCGACATAAATTTGTTAGAAGGAAAAATGCATCGGTTCGAATATAATACGTTTCAAATGACAGTATAATAGTTCAAAATAAATTTAGTTATAGAAACGAATTGAGTCAAATATAATATGTTTCATTCTACGATATAAAATACGTTTCTGTGTAAATTAACTTAAAAACGATTCGGACATTTGGTAATATATACTCTATCACATCATATACGATATCAATACACTGTGTTTTTTACGTTTTGAATTGGTTTAAGTTTAAACATAAAGTTGTTTGGAAATAGTTGGGTCAAATATACATGTTTCCATTCAATGGTAAAAATTTAAGTTACTCTATGTTTTGACGTAATTTAGTTGGGAAACGAGTCAGCCAATCGTAATCTATACTTTATTACGTCACAAGCGCCGCACAATGTGCGGCGGGTAAAAACCTAGTTATAATAATATCACATATTTGAATGACACCTAATATATATGACATTGTTGCTACTGATTCAAACAATGTCAAGTTTCATTTGTTTTTTTTTCAGTAATCTCTTATTGTGCATAATTAGCTCTTAAGTTACGTGTCTTCCTTTTAATCATCATGAGATTAGAAATACCCTGTTGGGTCTGGAGGATAGTCTAATATTATCAACACAGTCAAAATCAACAAAATCAACATCAACAGTCAAAGTCAATGCAAAAGTCAAACCCGAAACGTTCGAGACGTGGAACCGAAACAAAACGTTGAAGATTTAAATGACTAGGAGTTTTATTGTAATAAATTATTTTGTGTGAACAAAATATATTTATCTTGTTTTTAGTCATGTTTGGTTTTAGATGTTATTTCCATTAATTAACTTAATTCTAGGGGGTTAAATGCAATTAGTGAATATTATCTTCACTATAAATAGGTTAATTGTAATTAAGGTTTGGTTAATGATTAAATGACCAATTGATTAGGGTTTCCATTTATACAAATTATATGCAATCAATATTAGATCAAATTGGAGATTTTAATGTGTTCATCATATTTTGATCTATAATTCTTCATGATTTGATTCAAGTTTGATTATCCTAGAGCTACAATATGGTATCAGAGCCATTTTGGATCAAAATGCATTGAAGAATTGAAGAAATTATTGCTGATTTGTGAAGATGTTCATCAATTTTTAAAGAGAGAAACAGGGGTTCTAGAGAGAGAAAGTAGACCTGAGTTCAAATTTCTATAAATTCAACATCAACAACATCAGATCTATCACTATAATCACATATATTGAATCTACATCATTGTTTGTACAAGAAAATCAATGAAAAACTTCATATCTGAAAGTTTCTCTCATACACACTAGTGTGTGTTCTTGGTGTTCTTAGCAGCCTTGAAAACCTTCAAATCTTCATCCGGCGAAACTAGCATCATTCTGAATGAAAGTTCAAAGTTTTCGGCGAAATTACAGCCGAAACTAGCAGCTTTGCACGTTTCCTGCGAAACTGTACTTTTCCAGCGAAACTGTAACTCCGGCGGCGAAACTATTCCGGCGAAATTATATTTTCCGGCCAAACTAACTTCAAAACAGCGAAACTAACATCAAAACCAGCGAAAATACATCTTGGTTTAACAGAAAAAACAATTTGAAGACAGATCTGAAACATCTTCATCACCAACTCTCGAGCAAACAGAACACTCAACTCCACACCTCCATTTCTCGCAGCAGCTGCACCACTTCCGACCCCTTACCACGACACACACCAGTCAACCGCCACCACAACCCACCACTGCCCTCACCCGACAACCTCACCTTCATTAGCTCATCCCTAAACCCGAACCTTCAGCCACCACCACCCGCACCCGCAACCTCTACCACCCGAACCTGCAGCCATCTCCATCACACAGCCACCAAGCCATCTACAACCACAGCCAACCTTAACCCATCGGCCACCCAACCGCCGTCACACCAACCGCCTGCAACTCTTCCTCTCCCATTGCCATCACCTAATCACAACCACCCCATCTCCGCCGACACCAACCACCCCACCTTCCAACTCAACACCAATTTGCCCTTTCTTGTCACCGACCACCACTCCCAAACCCACCCCACCTTGGTGGATCCTTTGTCGACCACGGCCCACTGCCCACCGGCAGACGCCCATAGCCACCGCACTGACCACCCATCCCGTCGACCAACACTGCCGCAGCCATCCCCTTACCACCGTGACCCTCTCGACCATCTCCACCGTGAACCCAGCAACCACGACCACTGCAACCCCTATCACCGCGACGCGAGACCACCATCAACCACCGGTGCGGTTTTCCAGCGTCCGTCGTTGATCTCTGCGGTTAAGCGGCAGCTTCGGATTAGGACGATTTATGAGAGTACGCTGTTGGAGTATGATGCTGAGAAGCATTTGGTTATGTTTGGATTTCGTGTGAGGCTGGGACTTATGTGAGGACTTTGTGTGTTTTTGTTGGTGTTGATGAGTTGTGTTAGGGTTAAGGTTTGTTTTGGTTATGGGTTGGGTTTTGTAAGATAACTTTTTATTGGGTGGGCTTTGTTAATAAAAAAAAATTAGGCTCAGTAAAAAATAGTTTAGCCTAACAATTGGGCTGGGTTTTGTTAAACAATTTGGGCTAGTAAGATTAAATATTGGGCTGAATTTATAAAAAATAGGATCTGGGCTAATAAAAAATCAATCAAATAAAATTGACTAATTGGGATTAACTGAGTTTAAACCGATAAAGAAATATTCAACAATTTTGCAAGATTTATAAAAAAAAAAAAAACAAGCTGACCTGGCAGCTTGACCCCAGTTGCTAAGATTTTCTAGCGTGCCATTTAAAAACAAAATATTTTTTCCCGGGGGAGAATTATTTTAATTGTTCAAAAATGTCATCTTCAGAAAACTTTAAATCAGATAATCTCACAACGGCTCAAAGCCGATTTGACTGTTTTGCAGGTTTGAAGAATGAAAAGTTGTCTGATTTCATTGATCGATTTATATCTGTGGCAAATAATCTGAAGAAGCATGACCCCCAACTCACCAACTATGAACAAGTTCAACAGCTTCTTAAATCTCCTCCACCCGAGTGGAGTTCTCAGGTTAAAATGCTTAAGAACGAAATAAATTTTCTTGATTACAAGTTGATAGATGTGATCAACAAGCTGAAATCTGCTGAGCTGGATATCAAGAGAAGAGAATTTCATCAAGCCGTGTTTCCATCTCAAACTAACATAATGAATGTATCTATTATCTCTTCTGCGACAAGCATTCTTGATTACAAACCCGAGATGATTGAGAGGTTGAAGTCGATGGAAATTCATTCTGATTCAACTGATGAAATCAGAGAGATTGTAAAAGAGAATTGTGAAGCTTTGAGAGCTGGTAATGGAAGTGAACATGTTTGTGAGAGAACTGATGCTAATGAAGCTGAGAAAAATGATGAAGGAAAGAAAGAAACTGAGGATGAAAAGGCGCTAAAGGCCAAGGAAGAGGAATATAAAAGAAACACAAGGGCCTGCAACTGCGAGAAAGCCTTAGAAGCTGAAAGAATTGTCATAGGACTTCCATATGAGACAGTTCAAGACATGTGCTCATCTGCTTGTAAAATTCGTTTGTTTGGGATCTATAAAGCAAATAGGTTATTGCTAGATAACGAAAAAGAATAAAAACTATAAACAAAGAACTCAAGCAGAATGAAATTGCTTTTTCAAAAAAACTTAATGAAGCATTGGCTGAAATTGTTCTTTGAAAAGAAATCTTTTGGAAAGAAATTTGGAAATTAATATTTTAAGAGAAAGAGCAGTTCTAGCTCAATTTGAAACGACTCAGATTCAAACAAAGCTCGATAAATGGACTCTTTCACAGATGAAAAAGGATGAGCTTATTGCTAAACAACAAGGGGTGCGGATAAAACATGGGATTGGATATAAATCTGATGGTGAAACTGTATTTAATTCAGTTCCACCCCCTTCTACTTTACGTTATTCACCAATCCCCAGACCTCATCCTACAAATGATTTAATTGAAGCTGCAGACACTAATAGTTTAAATGCAGGTTTAAGCAGCGTTAATTTTCAAGAGGTTAGAGATGTGCAGGATTCTCCAGTAGGTTTGGGATTCTATAGGCAGGGGTCTGATAAGAAGATTAATGAAGATTCCACCTCTGATGCTCCAAAACCAATATCAATTACTTCTCCAACCTTCTTCAACAAATTCAAAACAGGCAATATTCCTTCGTTTGTTCCTGTCAGGTTTGTCAAAGAAGGAACAGTTGTCGAATCTTCAGGCAATCAGAATCCTATAACCGATGCCGACACAATAGGAGGTGTCAATCAAGATCCATTGGAAGCTGATTTGTGTATACGAGACTGGACAAGCTCAGATGATTAATCAAACACAGAGGCGCGTGTTGGTTCCTCACAGATCAAGATATCTCCTGACATTGTCAAGTCTCAAAAGCTTCCACAAGCTGAATCAAGACCAATACGGATCTCTTCTCCAACTGCAAAACAACCCAGTCAATCAGTGAAGATCTCATTCCTTGTTTAGCACGGGAAACTTCAGAACAAGCAAGAATCTACTACAAGCTCAAAGCAATCCTCATTCCCATCTGCATCACACGGTTCAGTCAAACATCAAAGCCATTCAAGGCTTGTTTTGAGTGTGGAAAAGAAGGTCATGTGGTGAAGAAATGTCCTCAAAGTCTTGCTACAAATGGTAAAGGCAAAACAATTTGCTTCTCCAAATGTAAGTCTAAAAGAATGTTCCAGATGGTAAAGGCAACACGGGTTGCTTCTCTGGATCAGAGGTACACAACACACATCTTTGAATTGTTGGATGAAAAACCCTCCATCCAAACCTTTTCATGTGAAGCCGGTTTCACATGATTTAAAGATGAAAATGACCAAAGGTTCAAAACCAAATTCTTTTCCTTCTAGCCTTAAACAGAAAATAATTTCCAAATTTAATTCATTCAATCCAAATTAATTGAACCGAAATGAATTTGGCAAATTAAAAGGAAGGATACAGAAATCCCCGATCTTTCCACAAATTGTGTGCAGAAGCAGGTTACTTATATTGATGAAAAAGGAACTCCCAGGACTATGATGGCTTGGTTCCCCTTTCTAACTAATCTGTTTATAAGTGCAGGAACATTTCAGGAGGACTGTTAGTAATCCTGTTTACTAACAGAGATTATTCCTAATTCAAATTTGAGGCGGAACAAACAGGTTAAGGTTATGGTATTATATCCACAATCTGGATTTTTATCTGCATTATCATAGTTCTCGCTTCACAGTCACTGCATATTTCTTGATAATTCATTTCTTATCTTGATAATCGGTGTAGTTTGGAAGACCTTCTTTGATAAATTTTTATTTTTGTACAATTTTATAAAAAAATTAAAAATTAAAAATTAAAAAAAATTAAAAAAATAAAAAAAATAAATAATAAATAAATAAAAAAATAAGTTTGCAAAAATAAAATTTAGGGGGAGAGTATAAGTAAATAAAAATGAAAAGAGAACTGGGAACTTGATTCGAGATGACTGAGAAATGATTGTATATCATCTTGAAATACTTGTTCTTGCATGACTTGCATTCTAAAATGAGAAATGATAGTAACTGATGCTGTTATCTGATTCGCATCTTAATTTCAATTGCAAATAATAGAAAAACAAATAGATTCTTTAATGATATGCTTGGTAGACTCAGCCTTAAGAATAAAGTAGACAGCAACATAATGATTTAAATTAAAATATATGCTTAAGGATGTCTGGATTTACGCAATCATTTTGGCGTGCACGAAAACCGAGTCCCGACAAAAATTGGATTGAGAATTGATCTTTCACCCGACATGATACAAATCATATAAGCTACATCTTTGATCCATGTTTAGTGTATTTATGTGTCTTGTGTTTGTGCTAATCTCCTCTGCCGTACGGAAGTACTGACCTGGAGTGATGATCTCCTTTGCTGTACGATAGTACTGACCTGGAGCTCTCATCAGCACATGATTAAATGGTCATCTCCTTTGTTATACGTGAGTATAGACCTGGAGCTCTCACCATTTTGATCTAAGTTGTGTCAAATCATCTAACGATGAATTCATCACAGAATACAATATTCTGTTGATAATCACTTGCACACTAATGCACAAGCCTTGTTCCATAAAGATCGTAATGAAATTCAAGAAATCCTGAGGTTGGATGAGGGTTTTTGCCAAATGATTATGGGGTCCTAGCATTCTAAAGTGCTTAATCGAACCTTAACAAATCATCTGATGCTTGTTGAAAAAGATAGGACATGGGTTTAAGTGGACAAACATATCAGCAATCGTTATTGATCTGTTTGAGAATTTCAAAATCATTCAAAGACTGTGATTAGATTCAGTTATCAGTATGATCTCATTGCTTGTCGATGATTAATTTTATCTTTATGCTAAGTATATTTTGAGGATGTGATCTCATGATCGATTTAGTTCTCGGTTATAAAAAAATATATAATAAAATATAATAAATTTTCATTTCAAAATTATTTTAGGTCTTCCATATTATGCTGTTATAATTTTATCATATTTCACGCATTTCAAGGGAAATTGCACACACAAACGAACACGGGTTCGCTTGTTTTCATAAACAGATAAACATGGGTTTATTTGTTTTGTTGAAATGATCTAACGAGAAACATGTTGAATGTGTTTGTGTTTGTGTTGCAGATGTGCTACAAGAGATGGCCGATCATCACAAGAGAAATGAACCAGACCAGAGAAAGGGTTCCTCAAATTTACAGAAGATACCGAGCTAGAAATCCTCCTCCTACATCTTCTGAAGCACTCAGAGATTCAAGAAAGCGGTCTTCGTTATAACTGAGAGGATGCACACGACAAGGGGGAACACGGAAAAAGGGGGAACTTGTGAGAAAAAGATCTTCAGTAACAAAATTTGGGAAGCATCAGTCTAGGGGGAATATTGTTGGACCTCAACATTGAGACTGAAGCTTACCAAATTGAAGATCAAGTTCAGTTGACTTATCGGTACTGATCATGATGAAAGACGTTGATAATAGTATACTAAGGGGGAATATTGTTGGGTCTGAAGGATAGTCTAATATTATCAATACAGTCAAAGTCAACAAAGTCAACATCAATGGTCAAAGTCAATGCAAAAGTCAAACCCGAAACGTTCGAGACGTGGAACCGAGACAAGACGTTGAAGATTTAAATGACTAGGAGTTTTATTGTAATAAATATATTTTGTGTGAACAAATATATTTTATCTTGTTTTTAGTCATGTTTTGGTTTTAGATGTTATTTCCATTAATTAGCCTAATTCTAGGGGGTTAAATGCAATTAGTGAATATTATCTTCACTATAAATAGGTTAACTGTAATTAGGGTTTGGTTAATGGTTGAATGACCAATTGATTGGGGTTTCTATTTGTACAAATTATATGCAATCAATATTAGATCAAATTGGGGGTTTTAATGTGTTCATCATATTTTGATCTATAATTCTTCATAATTTGATTCAAGTTTGATTATCCTGGAGCAACATACCCGCATGAATTTGATTTAGTAATTAATTTTGGGTTGTCTTCATTTGTATATACCTGGGGGCTAGGGAAAAATGTTGTTGAATTTTTTTAAACAAACAATCATGTAATACACATTCATATATGAGATAAGGTATTTGAAAAGTTGGTATAACAGTCTATCCTTCTGAATTCTCTATCCTTTGTCTAATTATTTGTTCATGTTCGTGGATAATTTTTCATCCACCAAAATTCTAAATTATGTTGCAATTTCATAATCATGTATGCGATAAAAGGTAGCTTACTAATCCAAATCGTAGATCACCTGAGTATCCATAAGGACTCAACTCTTTTATCGATATGTGCAAAAAAGTTGTCGACAACACTGGCAAGATTAGATATCTGTGTAAATTTGGTTTATGTTAGTAGTTTGTTAATTGTATTATGTTAATACTTAGTCTATGTTGGTAGTTTGCTATAATTAGGCATTTGGCTAATAAAATTTAAGGGCAGACAAGCCTGTATTGTGTGCTATATATATAGGTATCCTAGGACATCCCTATAATGGGTTTAAGTCATTTTGACCCATTAAAATTAAAATAGACTTAAATTATCTAGGTCTTAGTTTAAATATGTCAAAATGATATAAACCCACTATAAAACACTTTCTAAGTCTATTAAAGTTCATTTGTTTTATTTTGACCCATTAAATTAGGATGTTTTTAAGTTCTTCGAGTTTGTTCAGATCATTTTGATTCGTACAAATTAAAACAGACATAAATGATCAAGGTTTCAGTTTAAATGAGTCAAAATGATTCGAACAAACTTGATATACTTAAATACATTCTAATTGAGTTAAAGAGGTTATAATGACACAAATGAACTTTAATAGAATTAAAGTTGGATGAGTTAAATGCCTCATAGTGTCATTTTGACCTGTTTCTAAAGGGTTAAAATGATCTAACCCACTATGAAACACTTTCTAAGTCTATTAAAGTTCATCCTTTTCATTTTGGCCCGTTTAAAGTTAAAGTAGGATTGTTTTAGAGTTTGTCAAGTTTGTTTGGTCATTTTGACACGTCGGAACCAAAATAGACTTAAATTATCTAGATTTTAGTTTAGATGGGTCAAAATGATTTGAACACCTTGATATACTTAAAAACATCCTAATTTGAGTTTAAACGAGTTAAAATGTCACAAATGAACTTTAATAGGCTTAAAGTTGGATGTGTTTTGTATACTTTGTAAAAATACAATAACTTATAAAGTATACTTTATTTTGTAGGCTCAAATTGCAAATTTGATTCAGTATCCGTAATTTTTTTAACACACACTGTTTATGGGTTTCGAAGAAAGCTACAAATCAAGCCGATGAAGATGATTCGGATGAGGGGGATGAATAGTGTCCAGATAACTAGTTTATATTTGCTTTTGTTAGTTTTATGTTTGAATTAATCAAGATGTTGAACTACTTAACATCTATGCATATTGCTTGTTTATATGCATTTTGAAACTTTTATAGTGTATTTTGTGTTTGCTGGGAAATCTAGGTTTTTTTATAAGTGCACGTTTGGTTTGTGAAAACTGGAAATGACAAATATATATATATATATATATATATATAATATATATATATACATATATACATATATATACACATATATATGCATATGTATATATATATATATATATATATATATATATATATGTATATATATATATGTATATATATGTATGTATGCATGAAACAGTGACCAATAGCTGCGATAAGTCTATTAAAGTTCAATATGGCATGTGTGATGCAATATTCATGATTTATATGTGTGGCATAGAGATAACTTGGTGTCTTGTTAGATTGTACTAATCCTTGAATGGCATCAGTTGGAACAACATGCTTCAACTATTTTTAATTTTTTTCAACATAAGGGTTTTGTCTTATAAAGTGTTAAGGAGTGTCAACCATATAACATCCGAAATGGCCTCACCGTTTAGTATTAAAGCAAGAGCCTCCGAGAAAGTTTTTTCTCATGTTTTCAAAGAGATTGGTTCGATGGATTATGTGTTCAGTGCAACCCGAATCAATAATCTCTTCAATGTCCTCATCTCTGTTACTTGCCATGTTAGCAACATGTGGCTTCTAACATTGAGGGATAATCTGAAGGGTTGATAATATATATATATATATATATATATATATATATATATATATATATAGAGAGAGAGAGAGATAAAGGTTCAACTAAAAATAATTAGTTGCCTAAGAACAAATATCATTGTGACATGTGGCATTTTTAATTTTTAGTAATGGAGGGTATTTTTGGTAATCAGATATTCTTCAAATTCTTCAAACAGTCCCAGTTTCAACATAGAATTCACGATTGCAGCGGTATCGACCTCAATTTCAACAATCGAATTCACGATCAGTTCATGTTCTCTAGAAATCAAATTGATTTCAATAACTAATCACTATTGCAGTGGTCGATCAACCTCAATTTAATGAAATTATATTCTGATACGAGGAGATTTTGATCAAATCAAGTTGTCATCAACCTCAATTTCACGAATCAAATCCTGAGATCATGAGTTTTATTATAATTTGCAATTCAAACTGATTTAAATATAATTATTGCAGCATTCGATAGTTGAAACAATCATAAGAATCTTCAATTTCATGAAACAAAATCCGCCAGCTCGTGATTTTTATCAATTTTGAAACGAAAATCAAGTTATTCTTATACTCTGTATTACAATGTCTTCCAATGCAATCAATGAAGGTTCTGATTACAATTTTAATGTTTATTTGGTTTTGTTTAATTTTTTACGTTGTTTTTATGAAATTGTATTGTTTTCCTTATATGTGCTGTTTTTCTTATCTATGTTGTTTTGAGTTTAAATACCTTTTGACATGTATTAACAATTCGTATGTGTTATGTAAGGCCCCTGATCCCAGGAAGTCTCACAGTTAGTCATTCACAGCATAACAACAATTTAAAACATCCACGTAAGTAAATATTTTAGCGAAAATTTCTTTAAATTGAATTCGTCATGACATAATTCAAAGAAAATAGTTAACATTGTCTTAAGTACATCAAACAAATTTTAAACGAGTGTTTAACAATCTTCTGAATCAGGGTTGCCAGTCTTTGGTTTTCAAGAAGCTTTAGATCCATGCTCCCATCCCTCTAAGCCCTATAGCTCACCTGTCAAACTAATATGCATACAAAAGTCAGCTTCGCTGAGTGAGTTCTAGGTGTAATTTATCAAGTAACCTTTAGTAAGATATGTTGACTTTATCCTTCAAAAATAATCATCACATAACAGAACATTAGTATGCACAGATTATCGCTTTATCAATACTTTATCATTAAGACTTTCACTTAATTATTAACTATTATTCTTCTTTACCCGTCAATTCCCAGTCATTATCGATGCCTATGATGAACACCGGACTTTACCGACATGCCAATCCAGGCCTTACTGTCATACCCATACAGGCCATTATTGTCGTACCCATATGGGCCATTATTGTCATGCCAATCCAGGCTTTACTGACCTGCCTGTTCGAGCCTTTACTTTACTGACATGCCAATCCAAGCCTTACTGTCATGAGGTCATAACAATGCAACCATCCTCTGTCATTTGCTTGCAAGGCTTTACTTTACAAAGGTATACGTTATGGGCCCAATAACATTTCTTTAAGTTTCACTTACATCTTAGTTATACATATACTTATACATGATAGGAAATAACTCTTAGTCTATACATTCATATTTCAACAACAATGGGAAATAAACCATATAACCGACCCTCCGCGGGACAGCGGGGGTTCAGGGGAGGCAGCACGTGATAGCGGAGTTCTAGGGGCAGTAGCCCCTAGTGGGGTCCAAGGGGCAACGCCTCTGGCTGGGGCCATGCTACCAGGTCAGCACGAAAAAAATTTATTTAAAGGACTTTATATAATATATTTTGTTGTAGAAAAAATTATTTTCTTGTTAAAACCTCTTGAAATCTTTTCCTTGAAAATCTTAGGTTTACAATGCATAATAGCCCCAAAAACATAGAAAAACTTGTAAATAAGGGGATCTAGAACTCATCTGGTCAAAAACTAACCTTGCGTCTAAGTTACCTAGCCTATGATCAGGTCACACGGTCTGCATAATAGTTAACGCACAAATGGTCATTCTCTACACAGTTTCGCCAGCAATTTCACTGGTAGTTTCGGTGTTAGATTCGTTATTAGTTTCGCTGGCAGTTCGCTACTAGTTTCGCGCGGCAGTTTCACTGCCAGTTTCGCACTGCAGTTTCGCTGCCAGTTTCGCACTATAGTTTTGCTGCTAGTTTCGCACTGCAGTTTTGCTGCCAGTTGCGCCTAACTTTTGTCGGAATTTCCTAGGTTTGCAAGATCTACTGGTCAACCTAAGCACTAGTGAAGTTACTATAGTTTCACTGGAACTTCTCTTAGTTTCGCTGGGAGAACCACTAGTTTCGCTGATTAGGCTCACAGTTTCGCTAGACGTATAAAATGATGAACCAGCCCGTTTTTATTCAAAAATCTTAACTTTTTACGTCTAAAACCTTTTTTTCATCCATGAAACTATATCTAAGCATTTTACATGATTTCATAAGTAAAACTGTGACCTTTTTGTGATTTTTTTGCAACTTTTTCAACTCAAACCCTAGTTTCCAGATGTGTTCTAAAAAGGATGTTTAGGGGACGATTCTTACCTGAATTCCTTGCTACCTCTTCGTTGTTTGATGCCTCAATACTCATATCTTGAACCCTTAATCCACCAAGCTTCCAATCCTTTGATCTTTCCTCACTTTCTCTCTCTACTCTCACTCTCTAGAATCCTTGTTGCTTAGGTTGCAAGTATGTGTTATGGTGCGCGATTAGGGTTGTTTAAGGGTGGTAATGGGCTCTTAAGCCCATCTATCACTTAATCCATGGATCCAATTAGGTCCATAATCTATATTTATTTATTTTGTTCCCCGACTTGACCCCGTTATCACTAACTTTATTGCTTCGATATTTCGGGGCATTACATGTTAATGGTTTTCTGTATGTGTCTAATAATCCATATGGTTTTTATATTGTGTTGTGTGTTGTTTTTATTATGTGTGCGGTTTTCATTATATGTGTTTTTTTCATTAAGTGTGTTGTTCTCATTAAGTGTGTTGTTTTTATTATGTGTGTTGTTTTCATTATGTGTGTTGTTTTCATTATATATGTTGTTTTAAGTTAAAAATACCCTCTCCGATTTGACAAAACAGCATAAAACTGTGTTTTGACGTAAAACAGCACAAAACTGTGAAGCTTCATAATTTGTGATGTTTTGATGAAATACAATAAAAAATTATGTTGTTTGACGTAAAACAGCACAAAACTGTGTTGTTTTTATGAAATACAACATAATTTTATGTTGTTTTATGATATACATCACAATTTTATACTGTATTTCATAAATACAACACAAAAACGTTAAAATGTAGCACAATTTCACATAATTTGTTTTTATAAAAAATGTAGCAATACTATACTTAATTTAAAGAGGAAAAAATACTTGATTTTATGATGCAATTTATTTTAAAATATAATCTATCATAAAAAGTTATAAACATTTACAAAAATTAGGGGAAATTCAAAAAAGTCAATAAAGGTGATTACGTATCTGAAATACCCTTTCACCATTTTATTTATAACATTATCATCTTATTCATTGATTAAGAAATAGAAGGTTAAGATCATTTCTTAACCTTCTTAAGCAAAATATATTTTTAGTGGAATCTCCCTCTCTCTCTCTATAGAGGGAAGAAAACAAAAAACAGTAAATAAAAATAAATGGTAAAAATATAAATAAAGGGTAAGAGTAGGACTTACAGAATAAGTGATCGCAACGGATTAGTTAATGGAACGAGGAAATCTTCACCAGATAAGTAGATTTATGCACTGACTTGAGGTAAAGAAGGGTTAAAAAGACTCTTTTTTATATATGGTATATGAAGCATAATATGAAGAACAAGAAATTAAACTAAGAATTGAAGGATAAGCTAAGAAGTATCGGAGGGGATTTAGTGTGCCATGAAAATTTGAAGAGAGCGGAAGTTTTTTATTGATTGCTTGATGTATGTTACAATGAAGGAAATGCCCTTTATTTATAAGGCAGATACAGGCACTAGGTAATCAATAATACCATGATGGTAAAATTGATCTATCTCATCTTCAGACAATACATTTGTAGGAGGGAACACTTGTAAAAGGAGGAGACCTGTTCCATTTCCCTCATCATCTGTTTTTTCAACAACTCTTAATCTTAATTTTAATATATCTCCAAAGGCTAGATTAACTAGTTTTTATTGTAATTCGTATAGAATTGAAGGAAATTCTGTACAAATCTTCTGTAGTACGATTTGTTTAAACTCTAAAAATCGGTCAATAACCAATTTTAAACAAGGTTTCCAAGGTGTATCAAGAATCCTTATTAAACATGTCATAAGTCCTGTTTAAAACTGTATTATTTTTCTCTTTTTGCTCGAGCTTTTGTAATAATTGTCTATTTTTTGATTTGAGCATTTCTATTTTTTGTTTTAAAGACTTTTTTCAATTCTTTTATGTATAAACTGTGTATTCTTTCTCTGTTTTAAAAGCTGATCTTGTAGTTTTGCAATCAACTCTTCTTGTGCTTTAATAATTTTTTTAGGATCAGCTTTGGCTATTTCTAAAATATTGGGACTTCTTCGGGTTCAATACAAAAACTTTTTATCCCAAAATGTTCTCTTGCTGTTTCTAAAGCTTGTGAAAAATTTATAAAGCCTTTATAAATTGGTTTGGGACACTGAATATGGTTGGCTACTATTTCCCATTCATTAAAAATACCAATTTTAGTACCGTGAAAAATAACATAATGGGTAAACTTGAGCCTCTGTTTTTCAGGTGTCTATGTTCTTTATTCGTGGAAATATATACTTAAAGCATTTAACGCCTGAACTTTGAAAGTTGACGCTTGAGGCATGATTTGAATATGCCAGAGATTATCTAGAAGACACTGTTGTTTTTCAGTTAGCATCATTCCGATGATTGGTCGGAACTTTGTATTCAGATTGTTACACGTTTGTAGCCCGTAGTTACCCCTTTGTAACCCGTAGTTACCAAATGTAATGATCGAATTTTGTGTGTTCTTTGTATTTGTCCATTGTGTAAACTGTTTATTTTTTAGAGGTCGAACATCTATAGTCTTTGACTGACTTGAATTGTAGAATTGTGTAGTATTGTTAAAGTCAGTAATTAAGGCGGACAACTGTCTAAAACTTTGTGTTTTTGATGCCCTCATTGACTGGCTCATAAACATTTATGTCTTCTCTTCTTTAGATGATATACTCATTGGAGAAGGCTATGTAGGCTGTATAAGCTTAGCTTTTTCTTTATCTTTCTTCCCGTCCATCTAAGCACAAAAGTTTATTAATGTTTCAAGACAACACATCGACTATCCCATTGTTTTTTCCTTTAATATGTTCAAAGTTTATAACATATCCATTTCCTTGAATGATGTTTTGTAAATTAACCCATCGAGTTCTGTTTACCTTTTTACTTTGATCAATTTTTATAAATCTTACAATGACTTCGTAATCAGTTCTAACTGTAAATTCTTTATATAGAAAAATTTTAAATTTTTTTAAAGCATAGATTAATGCTTGAATTTCAAAATTGATGCTTGCCCAACTTTTCTTTGTAACACCCGGATATTTTCCTTATAGCAGACGAAAGAAGAAAAAAGAAATAAAGTCCAAAGTCGACGGACCAAACTCGCCAACGCACGAAAGTTGGGTAAATGGGGACATATTAAGGGAGAGGGCAGTCCTTTACCCTCTCCCCCACACTCATATTTCAACAACAAGAGAAAGAAGAGAGAAAGAAGAGAGAAAAGAGAGAAAAAGGGTTGGTTCGGGTGGATCCGAGCACGAAAACCGTCGGTTAGCGAGTCAACACGAAGCTCTTCTTCTTCTTGTAGTTTGTGTGAGTTCTAGGACCCCTATTTTCTTGTTTTGACGTGGAAGTTCCCTTAGGTACATGTAAGATGATCTTTGGAGGCCTTAGAGGGTATGCAGGGCATGATGATGATGTTGCATGTTTATGCATGATGTATGTTAAGGATGTATGATAATGCCCTGTGTAGTAATGCTATAGTGTATGTTGATGTTCTTTATTATGACGTATGTTATCTTTCTGTGGCTTTGCGTGTTACGTTAATGAATGAATGAAAAGTATTATGTAACGTAAAGCGAAAGATAATGAAAAGAGGGATGTAATGAAAGAATGCATGCATTAACGAATGAAAGAATGAATGTAAGAAAGGCTTGCAAGCAAACGTATGGAGGTTCACACCTAGTGAAGGGTGTTAGCTCAACTGTGTGCGGGTTAGCTACCCCAGAAGGATGCACACTGGGGTCCAATCCTTGTGATTGACCATATGTATGGGATCCTTGCCGCTTACCCTAGGTACTGGAGTCAGCTTCGTGCATAATGTTCGAGGTCTATGAAAGACCTCAGGCCCAGTAACCAGCTTCGTGCATAATGTTCGAGGTATAGCACATGGCACTGATCCGTAATGAAAGAGAAAAGATGAGTGGTGAATGAACATGCCCTAGGTACCAGAGTCAAATTCGTGCACAATGTTCGAGGTCTATGAAAGACCTCAGGCCCAGTAACCAGCTTCGTGCACAATGTTCGGGTATTGTACATGTCATCGAAAGTAATGAACGTACGAATGAATGTAATGAATGTACGAATGAAAGTAAGGAACGTACGATGAACGTAATGAATGTACGAATGAAAGTAAGGAACGTACGAATGAAAGTAAGAATTTATGAATGAATGTGAATGAAAGTAACGAATGTGAATTTTAACGATGTACGTTAAATGAACGAAAGTTAACGAACGAATGATGAAGATAATAATGATATTATCTATGTGTACGTATGATGTGTGATCGCATGTATGTAAAGAACGGTTTTAACGAAAGAAAAGTATGTTTTATTATAAAACTAGAACTCACTCAGCAACGCTGACTTTTTATGTGTTCCCAATTGGCTGGTAGTGTTGCTGAGGATGGCATGAGGCGGCTACTCAGCTCTTTTGGGATGGTATCCATTTATTAATGCTTTTGTGATGTAATGCAACAATATATATTTTGTAATTGATTAATGATGTATTATTTTGCAAAAGCTATTTTGGTGAAATGAGATGTCTTTTTGACCGATTCCGCTGTGACGTTTAATTAAAGTTAATAGAAATGTATGTTTTAGTGTGATGATTAACTAGCTGTGAGGTGCCCGGGAATGGGGCCTTACAAGTTGGTATCAGAGCTAAAGTTTAAGTGAAACGGGTAAATTTTCAAAATAAACCTTAACTTAAACTGAGAATAGGACGGAAAGGGAAGGGATGCCAATCTGAGTAGCTGCGTGCCATTAGGTATTTTCCTAATGTTAACCGGAATTATGTGTGCATGTTTTGTGGTTTATGTGTTACTGATAGATTTAGATACTGATGTAGTCAGGACAAGTAATGCTCGGGGTACGAAGAGTAAAGTAAGTGGCTAATCACAACTGGCCACTGTAATTAAGGACTTACTATACTTGACATAAACTGAGCTATTCCCTTGAATGACCATGTTGGTGTTTGAATCTTTCAGTGTGTGATAGAGGATGGCCGGTGGTAGATCATCCAAAGCCTCGCGTGGTGGGCTTGCTACTGCATCGCGGCCCAAAAGAGGCAGGCCTAGAGTTGAAAAGGTGGTTCATGAAGAATCCGAGACCTCTCATCCAGAGGGTGGTGATGAGAGTGCAAACTTGAGGGCCTCGATGAAAGAGGCGACAGTTGAAGAGGTGCGTCAGGTCATGCAGACGATCTTACCGTCTGTGGTGACCGAAGTGATTAAGGTAGTACGGGAAGGGGAAAGACAAGAGAGGAATAGGTCCTCTAGAAGATAGGAGCAATCGGAGCCTGAAACGGTTCTTTCTGATGATGTAGAAGACGAGGAAGAGGAGCCTGCGCTGGAGGCGGCACGAGGCTGTAACTACGGGGCATTTCAATGATGCAAGCCCCCAACTTTTGATGGTAATGGCACTGTTGCGGCTGCTCACCGATGGGTGAGGGAAATGGAAGCCGTTCTGAATATCAGCGAGTGCCGGGAGGATCAGAAAGTGAAGTTTGCTGCCTATTCTTTCGTGTACTCGGCTCTGTGCTGGTGGAACAATATAGTCCAAGCTGAGGGTAGCTGGGCTATTGGGAGGATGAAATGGTCTGAGCTGAAGAAGTTGGTTATCGAGGAGTTCGGTCCTCACCGGGAGATGGATAAGGTTAAGAGGGAGTTCCTGTAGCTGGAGGCGGGAACCATGACACATCAGCAGTACACCACGAAGTTTAACGAGATGGAACGTCTAGTGCTGGATCAGGTGATGCCTCTATCACGAAAGATTAAGAGGTACATTCAGGGTTTGCCAGTGGATATTCACAGGCACATGATCGCTGCCCGACCGAGCACGTTTAGGTCGGCGGTGGACTTGGCGTTGAGATTGTATGATGAAAGGGTTGTAGTGGTGGAGGCTGAAGGTAGTAAGAAGGGTGGTGGTGACTGAAACTGGAATGGGAAGAGGTTTGGTCGGGGTGATGCCTCTACGGGTAATAAGAAGGCACGGGTGGATGATCGCCGTGTAGCCACACCGGGTACGGGATCGAGAAAGTGTGGCAAATATAGGAAGGAGCACAGTGGTGAGTGTAGATGGGGATTGAATGTGTGCTTCAAATATGGAAAGCCAGGTCATATGGCACGAGAGTGTAAGGCGGGGAAATATTTTAACTGTGGCGGGGAGGGCCACATGAGCAGAGACTGCAAGAAGCCAAGGGCTGAAGGTTCCGGGGTAAAGAAGACGGGGAGTGAAGGACTGAGGGCGAGCGCCAGGGCATTCACTATGACACAAGAGGAGGCTAGGACGGACCCTGATGTTGTGTCCGGTACGTTTCTAGTGAACCAAACTTTAGCTTCTATGTTGTTTGATTTGGGTGCCAGTAGAAGTTTTTTCTGCTTCTTTCTGTGCTAAACTGCCTGTTAGTAGTAGATGTGTCGATGCGCCCTTTGATGTAGAAACTGCCATAGGTAAGTCTACCAGGATTTTTGAGATGATAGAGAACTGTGATGTGGAATTAGAAGGTCATAGGTTTCCTGTTCGACCGTTCGTGATGACCTTAGGTGGTTTCGATTTGGTTCTTGGGATGGATTGGTTGGCGGAATTCGAGGCGAATATAGTGTGTCGAAAGAAGATGATTCATTTTATAGCGCCTGACGGGAGTTCGGTAACGGTTTATGGGGATCGAGTCATGATGATCTCGAAAGTAATCTTAATGGTGGTGGCAGGAAAGTGTATGAGGCGTGGGTGTAGCGCCTACTTGTGTAATGTAAAGGATGTGGAAACGCCAGCACCATAACTGTCTGATGTACCGGTTGTGTGTGATTTTCCAGACATGTTCCCGGAAGACTTATCAGGAGTGCCACCTGACTGAGAGATTGAGTTTCATATTGATCTGATACCGGGTGCCCAACCTGTTGCCAAGGCACCGTATCGGTTGGCTCTGACAAAGATGAAAGAGTTGATGGAGCACTTGCAAGAGCTGCTCGATAAGGGGTTCATTAGACCGAGTATCTCTCCTTGGGGTGCTCCGGTCTTATTTGTAAAGAAGAAAGATGGTAGTATGAGGATGTGTATAGACTACCGTGAGCTGAACAAGCTGACAGTGAAGAATTGGTATCCATTACCAAGGATTGATGATTTGTTCGATCAGCTTCAAGGTGCCAGTTGGTTTTCAAGGATCGACCTTCGATCTGGTTACCATCAGCTAAAGGTGAAAGAGCAGGATATTCCTAAAACAGCTTTTCGCACGCACTACGGTCACTACGAGTTTCTTGTCATGTGTTTTGGTTTGACCAATGCGCCAGCTGCTTTTATGGATCTGATGAACCGAGTGTGCCGGCTGATGTTGGATAAATCAGTGATTGTGTTTATTGATGATATCCTGATTTACTCGAAAAGCGAGATAGAGCACGCCGGTCACATTCGAGAGGTTTTGGAGACGTTGAGAAGGGAGAAGTTGTATGCCAAGTTCTCTAAGTGCGCGTTCTGGTTGCGCGAAGTTTAGTTCTTGGGTCACGTGGTAAATCCTGAGGGGATTATGGTAGACCCAGCAAAGGTAGAGGCAGTGATGCAATGGAAGTCTCCAAAGATGCCATCCGAGATCCATAGTTTCTTGGATTTGGCGGGATATTACAGAAGATTCATTCAAGACTTCTCAAAGATCGATTCTCCACTAACCAGGTTGACCCAGAAAGATGTAAAGTTTGTATGGGGTCAAGCTCAAGAGAAGGCGTTTGAAGAATTGAAGACGAGATTGACTCAAGCTCCTGTGTTGTCATTACCCGATGGAAGTAAGGATTTGGTGGTTCATTCTGATGCTTTCTTCTCGGGGTTTGGGTGTGTGTTAATGCAAAAAGGAAAGGTTATAGCCTACGCATCCGACAGTTGAAGGTTCATGAGGTTAACTATCCTACTCATGACTTGGAGCTAGCAGCTGTGGTCTTTGCACTAAAGATTTGGAGGCACTATCTTTACGGGACGAAGTGCACCATTTTCACTGACCACAAGAGCTTGAAGTATTTCTTCGAGTAGAAGGACTTGAACATGAGATAGAGGAGATGGTTGGAGCTCATAAAAGATTATGATTGTGACATTCATTATCATCCGGGTAAAGCCAACGTGGTAGAGGATGCCCTTAGTTGAAAGGAAAGACCCGAGCCGATTCGGGTGATGGCGTACCAGCTGATTATGACCTCTGATGTGATGAGGCAAGTCAAAGAGTTTAAAGATGAGGCTTTGAAATAAGATCATCTTAACTCTGAAAGAATGAGAGGTCTGGTCATGGAGTTGGGTGAAAACACATTTGGTGTTAAAACCCGATTCGGGCGGATGTGGATTCCTCGTTTTGGGGATCTACAGGTGGAGATTATGGATGAAGCTCATAAGACTCGATACTCTATTCATCCCGTTGCTACCAAGATGTACCAAGATATGAAGAAAGATATTGGTGGCCGGGTATGAAGCATGACGTAGTGGAGTATGTGAATAAATGCCTTACTTGCTTGCAAGTGAAGGCCGAGCATCAAAAGCCGTATGGGAAGATCAACCTTTGGATATACCAGAGTGGAAGTGGGAGCACATCACCATGGATTTCATTACAAAGCTACCGCATATTCCGAAAGGGTATGAAGCTATATAGGTGGTTGTTGACCGCTTGATGAAGAGTGCTCACTTCCTACCAATCCGCGAGACATATTCATCTGAGAGGTTGGCTGATCTGTTCATCAAGGAAATTATAACTCGTCATGGTGTGCCGGTGTCTATTGTGTCTGATCGTGACACACGGTTCACATCCAAATTCTGGAAGAAATTCCACGACGCCATGGGGACGAGGTTACACATTAGCACAGCTTATCATCCCCAAACTGATGGTCTGTCAGAAAGGACGATTCAGACATTGGAGGACATGCTTCGGGCATGTGTGATTGATATTGGGGGAAATTGGGATGACCACTTACCATTAGCTGAATTCTCATACAACAACTGTTATCATGCCAGCATTGGTATGCCACCTTGTGAGATGCTATACGGTAGGAGATGTAGGACACCTGTTTGTTGGGGTTATATTGGTCATAAAGAGTTAGGGAGCGTCAAGGTGATAGAGGCTACGACTGAGAAACTTGAAAGGATCAAGGCCTTCATGAAGGCAGCCAAAGATAGATAGAAGTCGTATGCTGATAAACTACGCAGACCGATTGAGTTCCAGGTGGGTGACCGGGTTATGTTAAAGGTCTCACCTTGGAAGGGTATCACTCGGTTCGAAAAGTGGGGCAAGTTGAGCCTGAGGTACATAGGCCCTTTCCAAATCCTTTCTCGAGTAGGAGAGGTGGCCTATAGATTGGAGTTACCAGATGAGTTAAGTTGAATACACCCGACATTCCACGTATCTCATCTAAGGAAGTGTTTGGCAGATGAGGATATGATTGTTCCACTGGAGGATATCGAAGTGGATGAACGGCTCAATTATGTGGGGCAACCAGTGGCAATCATTGATCAAAAAGAGAAAAGGCTAAGAAATAAAGTGGTTCCTCTTGTGCGTGTACAGTGGAAGCACAGGAAGGGATCCGAGTCAACGTGGGAGACTGAAGAGGAAATGAGATAGCATTACCTACGCTTGTTCAAGGAATAACAGGTTTTGGGGACGAAACCTATATAAGGGGGTGGACTTGTAACACCCGGATATTTTCCTTATAGCCGACGAAAGAAGAAAAAAAGAAATAAAGTCTAAAGTCGGGGGACCAAACTCGCCAACGCATGAAAGTTGGGTAAATGGGGACATATTAAGGGAGAGGGCAGCCCTTTACCCTCTCCCCCACACTCATATTTCAGCAACAAGAGAAAGAAGAGAGAAAGAAGAGAGAAAAGAGTAAACGGGTTGGTTTGGGTGGATCCGAGCACGAAAATCGTCGGTTAGCGAGTCAACACGAAGCTCTTCTTCTTCTTGTAGTTTGTATGAGTTCTAGGACCGCTATTTTACTTGTTTTCAACTGATTTGGGGCTGGAACACATAGTAAACCTGTTTTTGAATATGTGTGTGTTTGACCCATTTGGGTGTGATTGTGTTTGATGTGTTTGAAGTATGTTTTCGGGCTTGTGTGTGCTTGAATGGTGTTGTAGTATGCATTCCTAAGGTTTAGGATGGTTGATTTGGGCTTAGAATGGGTTTGGATGAGCTTGGAGGTCGAAAATGGCAGATTGGGTTCGGGAGGACTGCATTCTGTATCAGCTAGGGCTGGGCGACCGACTGGAGGCCATACGTCCGACTGGAGTGTAACACCCGGAAGTTTGACTTTTTGAAGTGATATGCGACTGAGTCTCAATCGCATGGAATTCATGCGACTGGGGGTTCAATCGCATGATGCTCGGACGATTGAAGCTCAACCGTACGACTGGAGTTCAATCGCACGACTAAAGGTTCAATCGCATGGAACTCATACGACTGGAGGTCCAGTTGCATGGTGTTCATGTGATTAAAGGTCCAGTCGCCCCTGGACTTTGGGCGACTGAGCTGTACCTATAAAAGAGGAGCAGCTCTCTTCTTTCCCCAACACTCACACGTTTCAGTCGGGAAAGAGCAGAGAGCGACAGAGCAGAGGAGGAAAAGAGAGAACGGGGTGATTCAGGCTTGGATTTTGTCAAGAAGCTAGTCAAGTCGAAGCTCTTCAACTCCTACCTGATAATGTGATTTCTAGGACCCCTCATTTACATGTTTTCAAACGATTTTAGGGCTGGATCACATCTAAACCCTAGTTTTGTAAAAGTGTATGTTTGACCCATTTGGGTGATATCTTGGATAATGTGTTTAAAGTATGATGTAGGACTTACACATGTTTATATGATGTCCTAGTATGATTCCCTAAGGTTTGGGAGGGTTAATCTGGGCTTGAATGGAGTTTAGAAGGGTTTTTCAGCCAAGCGACGCGGCTACTGTTCGTGATGAACTTCAGTCGCTGCCCAGTTAGGGTTATGCGACTGGAGGGCCAGTCGCACGACTGAGGAATGATTGATGTCCAATTGTACGATTGAGGCTCAGTCGGACGACTGGGGCTCAATCGCACGACAGACGTACGACTGAGGGTTCAGTCGCATAGATGCCCATTCGCATAGATCCATTCGCATAGTAGTACAGACGTACGACTGAGGGTTCAGTCGCATAGATGCCCATTCGCATGACTCAGTCGCATGGAGGCCATGCGACTGGAGTATGTTCAATCACCCAAATAGGGCTGATGTGAATGTGGAGAGAAGTGTATGTATGATGTATGTATGCTAAGTATGATGTAGCCTTATATGATAGTAATGACTGATGATTTGTAAATATCGATGTTCCTCGATTTGATGCATGTTTATCCTTCCACAGTTTTACATGTTATCACTAATAGATAAAATGAAAGTATTACGTAAAGTACAGTGAAAGAGTAATAAAGAAAGTGAAGGAACATTAATAAAAGTTAACAAGTCTTGCAAGCTTATAGGAGTTACACGACTATGTGTCGTTAGCTCAACTGTGTTGCGGGCTAGCTACCCATTGATGCACACAGGGTCAATCAATTGTGATTGGCAGGACCTTTGTGGCGTGCCCCGGATGATCGGGTCGGCCTTGTACACAGTACACATAGCCCTTTCGGGGGAATACAGTTGACCCTTCGGGGGATACACATAGCCCTTTCGGGGGAATACAGTTGACCCTTCGGGGGATACACATAGCCCTTTTGGGGGAATACAGTTGACCCTTCGGGGTATATAGATGGCCCGTCATCCGTTTTCCCATCGTGCACATAGTTGGGGTATCGCTCACTGGTCCACACAGAAAGTGAAACATAAAGATAAAGTTTACAGACAAGGCATATAGTACAATGTACGAACGTTATTTGTTCACACAGTTGATGTGTGCTCGCATATACAGTACAATATAGTATTTTACAGAAAAGAGTATTTTTATATACCACATATAAAACTAGAACTCACTCAGCAACGCTGACTTTTTATGTGTTTCCAGTTGGCAGGTAGGGTTGCTGAGGATGGCACGAGGCGGCTACTCAGCTCTTTTGGGATGGCATTCTCCTTTTGATAATGCTGCCACGCAATGTGTTGTGGGCCCGTAATGCGCGCAACACATTATGTTGCATGCGAGTGCAAGATTTCTTGAAGATCCCGATAAACATGATTATTTAAGAAATCTTCTTCATGATGAAAAATTTTTATGTTCTTATACTAGAGGTCACTGTTTATGACCATTTTGTACACAGAAAAGATGAAATCCTTTTGTAATAGTTCTTTTGTGATGTAATGCAACATTAGATGTTTTGTAATTGACGTACGTTGTATTAAATGGCAAAAGTACTTATAGTAAAAGAAAAGTTTATCTAGAATGTTTCCGCTGCATTGTTTTATTTAAATATATGCGATGAAAGACCAACTGTAAGCGTCCCGGGAACGGGGCCTTACAAGTTGGTATCAGAGCCAAAGTTTAAGAGAAATGGGTAAATTTTTAAAATAAACCTAAACTTAAACTGAAAATGGGACAGAAAAAGGGAAGAATGCCATCTGAGTAGCTGCGTGCCATCAGGTATTTTCTTAAAGTTAATCATGATTACGTGCGCATGATATGTGTTTATGTGTACTGTTAGACTTAGATACTAATGTGGTCAGGACAGGTAATGCTCGGGGTGCGAAGAGTAAAGTAAGTGGCTAATCACAACTGGCCACTGTAATTAGGGACTTACTATACTTAACATAAACTGAGCTATTTCCTTGAATGATCGTGTTGGTGTTTGAATCTTTCAGTGTGATAGAAGATGGTCGGTGGTAGATCATCTAAAGCTTCACGTGGTGGTGGACGTGGTGCTGAACCGCGTGCCACGAGAGGAAGACCTAGGGTAGAGAAGGTAGTTCATGAGGAAACCGAGACCCCTCATCAGGAGGATGCAGACGAAAGCGCCAACTTGAGAGCCTCGGTAAAAGAGGCAGTGGTGGAAGAAGTGCACCAGGTCATGCAGACAATCTTACCGTCTGTAGTGTCCGAAGTGATTAAAGCTGTCAGAGAAGGTGATAGAAGAGAAAGGAATAGGTCCTCAAGAAGGCAGCAACGAATCAGAGCCGGAAACGGTTCTATCTGATGATGAAGAGGAAGAGGAGGAAGAGCAGGTACGGGAGACAACACGGGGTTGTAACTACAGGGCATTTATGAGGTGCAAGCCCTCGACTTTTGATGGTTCTGGTACTGCTGCTGATGCTCACCAATGGGTGAGAGAAATGGAGGCTGTCCTCGATATTAGTGATTGCCAGGAGGACAAGAAGGTGAAGTTTGCTACCCACTCTTTCACAGGGTCGGCTTTGTGCTGGTGGGACAATATAGTCCAAGCCGAGGGTAGCAGGTCCATAGGGAAGATGAAGTGGGCTGAGTTAAAAAGGATGGTGATCGAGGAGTTCAGTCCTCGTCGGGAAATGGACAGAGTTGAGAGAGAGTTCCTGCAGTTGGAGGCGGGGACGATGACCCACCAACAATACACCACCAAGTTTAACGAAATGGCGCGGTTGGTGCCAGAGCAGGTGACGTCGGTGTCTCGAAAGATCAACCGGTATATTCAGGGGCTGCCAACTGAAATTTGTTGGCATTTGATTTCTGCTCGACCGAGCACTTTCAGGTCGGCAGTTGATTTGGCGGGAAGGTTATACGATGAAAGGGCTGCGTCGGTGAAGGCTGAGGGTAGTAAGAAGGGAGGCGGTGAGAGAAACTGGCAGGGGAAGAGGTTTAGTCGAGGTGATACTTTGAAGAGTAATAAGAAGACGCGGGTGGATGACCGCCGGGTGGTCGCGTTGGGTTCAGGAGGAAAGAAGTGTGGTAAATGCGGGAGAGAACACGGTGGGGAATGCAGATTGGGGATGAACGTATGCTTCAGGTGTGGTCAACCTGGCCACATCGCTAGAGACTGTAAGAAGCCTAGGGCGGAGGCTTCAGTGGTAAAGAAGACGGGGAGTGAAGGTCCGAGAGCAAGCGCCAGGGCATTCACAATGACGCAAGAAGAGGATAGGACGGACCCCGATGTAGTGTCCGGTACGTTTCTGGTGAACCAAGTTTTAGCCTCGGAATTATTTGATTCGGGTGCCAGTAGAAGTTTTATTTCTGCTGCTTTCTGTGCCAAATTGCCCGTTAGTAGTAGACGTGTGGATATACCGTTTGATGTAGAGACTGCTATAGGTAAAACTACCAGGATTTCCGAGGTGATAGAGGGTTGTGACGTAGAATTAGAGGGCCATAAATTTCCGGTTAGACCATTTGCGATGATTTTCCGGAAAATTTCCGAGGTGTACTAACAGTACACATAAATTTCCGGAAATTTCCGGAAATCATCGCAAATGGTCTAACCGGAAATTTATGGCCCTCTAATTCTACGTCACAACCCTCTATCACCTCGAAAATCCTGGTAGTTTTACCTATAGCAGTCTCTACATCAAACGGTATATCCACACGTCTACTACTAACGGGCAATTTGGCACAGAAAGCAGCAGAAATAAAACTCCTACTGGCACCCGAATCAAATAATTCCGAGCCTAAAGCTTGGTTCACTAGAAAAGTGCCGGACACTACATCGGGGTCCGTCCTAGCCTCTTCGTGCGTCATTGTGAATGCCCTAGCGCTTGCTCTTGGACCTTCACTCCCCGTCTTCTTTACCCCTGAAGCCTCCGCCCTAGGCTTCTTACAGTCTCTAGCGATGTGGCCAGGTTGACCACACCTGAAGCATACGTTCATCCCCAATCTGCATTCCCCACCATGTTCTCTCCCGCATTTACCACACTTCTTTCCTCCTGAACCCGACGCGACCACCCGGCGGTCATCCACCCGCGTCTTCTTATTACTCGTCGAAGTATCACCTCGACTAAACCTCTTCCCCTGTCAGTTTCTCTCACCACCTCCCTTCTTACTACCCTCAGCCTTCACCGACGCAGCCCTTTCATCGTATAACCTTCCCGCCAAATCCACTGCCGACCTGAAAGTGCTCGGTCGAGCAGAAATCAAATGCCAACGAATTTCAGCTGGCAGCCCCTGAATATATCGGTTGATCTTTCGAGACACCGGCGTCACCTGCTCTGGCACCAACCGCACCATTTCGTTAAACTTGGTGGTGTATTATTGGTGGGTCATCGTCCCCGCCTCCAACTGCAGGAACTCTCTCTAAACTCTGTCCATTTCCTGACGAGGACTGAACTCCTCGATCACCATCCTTTTTAACTCAGCCCACTTCATCTTCCCTATGGCCCTGCTACCCTCGGCTTAGACTATATTGTCCCACCAGCACAAAGCCGACCCTGTGAAAGAGTGGGTAGCAAACTTCACCTTCTTGTCCTCCTAGCAATCACTAATATCGAGGACAGCCTCCATTTCTCTCACCCATTGGTGAGCATCAACAGCAGTACCAGAACCACCAAAAGTCAGGGGCTTGCACCTCATAAATGCCCCGTAGTTACAACCCCGTGTTGTCTCCCATACCTACTCTTCCTCCTCTTCCTCTTCATCATCAGATAGAACCATTCCCGGCTCTGTTCGTTGCTGCCTTCTTGAGGACCTATTCCTTTCTCTTCTATCACCTTCTCTGACAGCTTTAATCACTTCGGTCACTACAGACGGTAAGATTGTCTGCATGACCTGGTTGTAACGCCCGGCAGTTTGACTTTTTGGTAGGTTATGCGACTGAGCCTCAGTCGCATGGAATTGATGCGACTGGCAGTTCGATCGCATGTTATTCGGCCGATTGAAGCTCAACCGTACGATTAGAATTCAATCACCCGAATGAAGGATGAATCGCATGGAACTCATGCGACTGGGGTCCAGTCGCATGGTGTTTATGCGACTGAAGGTCCAGTCGCCCCTGGACCAGATGCGACTGAGCTGTAGGTATAAAAGAGGAGCAGCTCTCTTCTCCTCCCCAACACTTACACTTTTCAGTCGGGAGAAAGAGCAGAGAGCGAGAGAACAGAGAAAGAAGAGAAAGAGAGGGAGAACGGGGTGATTCGGGAACGAGATTTGTCGAGAGGATAGTCAAATCGAAACTCTTCATCTTCTCCGTGATAAGGTGAGTTCTAGAACCCCTCATTTGCACGTTTTCAAACGATTTTGGGGCTGGATCACATATAAACCCTATTTTTGAAATAGTGTATGTTTGACCCATTTGGGTGAGATTTTGAGTAATGTGTTTATAGTATGAATTGGGACTTGTATATGCTTGTATGATGTCCTAGTATGAATCCTTGAGGTTTAGGAGGGCTAATATGGGCTGAAATCGTGTTTAGAAGGGTTTGGACTTCGTTGGTTCACGACTGCTGTTCATGAAGAACTCCAGTCGCTGCCCAGTTAGGGTTATGCGACTGAAGGGCCATTCGCCCAAATGAAGAATAGTTGATGTTCAATCGTACGATTGAGGCTCAAACGCACGATTGAGCCTCAGTCGCACGATAGTCCATGCGATTGAGGGTTTCGGTCGCATAGGTCCAATCGCAGGGCAGTTCAGTCGTACGGTTAAGGGTTAGTCGCATTTAGCCCAGTCGCATAGTGTTTATTCGTACGGAGGGAAGTCCAGTCGCACGATTGTATGCACATTCGCATAACAGCCCAATCGCACGACCCAGTCGCATGGAGGCCATGCGACTGGGGTACGTTCAATCGCCCGAGTAGAGCTGAGGTGGATGAATAGAGAAGTGTATGTATGATGTATGTATGTTTAGCATGATGTTGCCATGATAAATGGTGAATACTGATGACTTGTAAATATCTATGTTCCTTATATTGATGTATATTATCTTTTACGACTTTACGTGAATAAATGAAAGAATGAAACGAAGGTAATAAGAACGTAAAGTAAAAGATAATGAAAGAGGAACATGATAAATGAATGCATGCATTAACGAATGAATGAATGAATGTAAGTAAGGCTTGCAAGCAAATGTAAGGAGGTGCACACCCGTGGCAGGTGTTAGCTCAACGGTGTGCGGGTTAGCTACCCCGAAGGATGCACATCGGGGTCAGTCTTTGTGATTGACCATATGTATGTATGGGATCCTTGCCGCTTACCCTAGGTAACTGGATCAGCAGTAGTGCACAACGTTCGTGATTGATCATCACAGGTCCAGCACCCGCATTAGTGCACAACGTTCGGGGTATAGCATATGGCATTGATCCAGAAGGAAAGTAAAAAGATAAGTGGTGCATGTACCTACCCCAGGTGACTGGATTAGCATTTGTGCACAACGTTCGTGGTGGATTACCACAGGTCCAGCACCAGTAGTATGTATGATGTGTGGGGTACTGTACATGTCACCGAATGTAATGAACGTTCGAACGAAAGAAATGAATGTACGAATGAATGTAATGAACGTTCGAACGAATGTTATGAATGTATGAACGAAAGTAAAGAACGTACGAAAGAATGTTAAGAAAGTAAGTACGAATACGAATGTGAACGATGAATGGTACACGAATGAAAGTAAGTAAACGAAGGATGAAAATAATAATAATATTATCTACGTGTACATACGATGTGTGATCGCATGAATGTAAGAACAGATAACGAGAATGAAAGTATGTTTTATTATAAAACTAGAACTCACTCAGCAACGCTGACTTTTTATGTGTTTCCAGTTGGCAGGTAGTGTTGCTGAGGATGGCACGAGGCAGCTACTCAGCTCTTTTGGGATGGCATTCTCCTTTTGATAATGCTACCCGCACTGGAAGTGGGGGTGCATAATACATGCAACAAAGTATGTTGCATGAGAGTGTCAAGAGTTCCTTAAGGCTTCCGATGTACAGAAGTACTTAAGGAATATTCTTTATGATGAAAAATTTTTATGTTCTTATATTAGAGGTCACTGTTTATGACCATTTTGTACACAGAAAAGTTGAAATCTTTTGTAGTAGTGCTTTTGTGATGTAATGCAACATTAGGTGTTTTGTAATTGACGTACGTTATATTAAATGGCAAAAGTACTTATAGTAAAAGAAAAGTTTATCTGAATGTTTCCGCTGCATTGTTTTATTTAAATATATGCGATGAATGACCAACTGTGAGGTGCCCGGGAACGGGGCCTTACACTGGTGCACTTCTTCCACCACTGCCTCTTTTACCGAGGCTCTCAAGTTGGCGCTTTCGTCTGCATCCTCCTAATGAGGGGTCTCGGTTTCCTCATGAACTACCTTCTCTACCCTAGGTCTTCCTCTCGTGGCACGCGGTTCAGCACCACGTACACCACCACGTGAAGCTTTAGATGATCTACCACTGACCATCTTCTATTACACTGAAAGATTCAAACACCAACACGGTCATTCAAGGAAATAACTCAGTTTATGTTAAGTATAGTAAGTCCCTAATTACAGTGGCCAGTTGTGATTAGCCACTTACTTTACTCTTCGCACCCCGAGCATTACCTGTCCTGACCACATTAGTATCTAAGTCTAACAGTACACATAAACACATATCATGCGCACGTAATCATGATTAACTTTAAGAAAATACCTGATGGCACGCGGCTACTTAGATGGCATTCTTCCCTTTTTCTGTCCCATTTTCAGTTTAGGTTTAGGTTTATTTAAAATTTTACCCATTTCTCTTAAACTTTGGCTCTGATACCAACTTGTAAGGCCCCGTTCCCGGGACGCTTACAGTTGGTCTTTCATCGCATATATTTAAATAAAACAATGCAGCGGAAACATTCCAGACAAACTTTTCTTTTACTATAAGTACTTTTGCCATTTAATACAACGTACGTCAATTACAAAACATCTAATGTTGCATTACATCACAAAAGCACTATTACAAAAGGATTTCATCTTTTCTGTGTACATAATGGTCATAAACAGTGACCTATAATATAAGAACATAAAAATTTTTCATCATGAAGAAGATTTCTTAAATAATCCTATTTATCGGGATCTTCAAGAAATCTTGCACTCGCATGCAACATAATGTGTTGCGTGCATTACGGGCCCACAACACATTGCGTGGCAGCATTATCAAAAGGAGAATGCCATCCCAAAAGAGCTGAGTAGCCGCCTCGTGCCATCCTCAGCAACCCTACCTGCCAACTGGAAACACATAAAAAGTCAGCGTTGCTGAGTGAGTTCTAGTTATATATGTGGTATATAAAAATACTCTTTTCTGTAAAACACTATACTGTACTGTATATGCGAGCACGCATCAACTGTGTGAACAAATAACGTTCGTACTTTGTAGTATATGCGGTTTCTGTAAACTTTATCTTTATGTTTCACTTTATATGTGGACCAGTGAGCGATACCCTAACTATGTGCACGATGGGAAAACGGATGACGGGCCATCTATATACCCCGAAGGGTCAACTGTATTCCCCCGAAAGGGCTATGTGTATCCCCTGAAGGGTCAACTGTATTCCCCCGAAAGGGCTATGTGTATCCCCCGAAGGGTCAACTGTATTCCCCCGAAAGGGCTATGTGTATCCCCGAAGGGTCACCTGTATCCCCCGAAAGGGCTATGTGTATCCCCCGAAGGGTCAACTGTATTCCCCCGAAAGGGCTATGTGTACTGTGTAAAAGGCCGACCCGATCATCCGGGGCACGCCACAAAGGTCCTGCCAATCTCAATTGATTGACCCTGTGTGCATCAATGGGTAGCTAGCCTGCAACACAGTTGAGCTAACGACACATAGTCGTGTAACTCCTATAAGCTTGCAAGACTTGTTAACTTTTATTAATGTTCCTTCACTTTCTTTATTACTCTTTCACTGTACTTTACATAATACTTTCATTTTATCTATTAGTGATAACATGTAAAACTGTGGAAGGATAAACATGCATCAAATCGAGGAACATCGATATTTACAAATCATCAGTCATTACTATCATATAAGGCTACATCATACTTAGCCTACATACATCATACATACACTTCTCTCCACATTCACATCAGCCCTATTTGGGCGATTGAACATACTCCAGTCGCATGGCCTCCATGCGACTGAGTCATGCGAATGGGCATCTATGCGACTGAACCCTCAGTCGTACGTCTGTACTACTATGCGAATGGATCTATGCGAATGGGCATCTATGCGACTGAACCCTCAGTCGTACGTCTGTCGTGCGATTGAGCCCCAGTCGTCCGACTGAGCCTCAATCGTACAATTGGACATCAATCATTCCTCAGTCGTGCGACTGGCCCTCCAGTCGCATAACCCTAACTGGGCAGCGACTGAAGTTCATCACGAACAGCAGCTGCATCGCTCGGCTGAAAAACCCTTCTAAACTCCATTCAAGCCCAGATTAACCCTCCCAAACCTTAGGGAATCATACTAGGACATCATATAAACATGTGTAAGTCCTACATGATACTTTAAACACATTATCCAAGATATCACCCAAATGGGTCAAACATACACTTTTACAAAACTAGGGTTTAGATGTGATCCAGCCCCAAAATCGTTTGAAAACATGTAAATGAGGGGTCCTAGAACTCACATTATCAGGTAGGAGTTGAAGAGCTTCGACTTGACTAGCTTCTCGACAAAATCCGAGCCTGAATCACCCCGTTCTCTCTTTTCCTCCTCTGCTCTGTCGCTCTCTGCTCTTTCCCGACTGAAACGTGCGAGTGTTGGGGAAAGAAGAGAGGTGCTCCTCTTTTATAGGTACAGCTCAGTCGCCCGAGGTCCAGGGGCTGGGCGACCGACTGGAGGCCATACGTCCGACTGGAGGGAGATTGGGGTTCAGTCGCACGATTGTCAGTCGCACGACTGGGGGTCCAGTAGCATAGGGAGTCATGCGACTAAGAGCCCAGTCGCATAGGTGCTCATTCATATGAGGTCCATTCGCATGAGGTCCATTCGCATAGTGTCCATACGCACGATTAAGGGTCCATTCGTATGATTGGGTGTTCATTCGCACTGTGTTCATCCGCGTGGGTCCAATTGCATGATGTTCAGTTGCATGGAGGCCATTCGATTGAATGGTGTCCATACGCCCAAATAGGGTTGTTGCACCCGAGGAATAACATAGTTAAATTACTGACTTTTGGGATTGTTGCACCCGAGGAATAACATAGTTAAATTACTGACTTTCGGGAGAAAGTACAGACGTAAGTTTTGACGGAAGTTCCTTTAGGTACATGTAAGATGACCTTTGGAGGCCTTCGAGGGTATGTAGGGCATGATGATGATGTTGCATGTTTATGCATGATGTATGTTAAGGATGTATGATAATGCCCTGTATAGTAATGCTATAGTGTATGTTGATGTTCTTTATTATGACGTATGTTATCTTTCCGTGGCTTTGCGTGTTACGTTAATGAATGAATGAAAAGTATTATGTAACGTAAAGTGAAAGATAATGAAAAGAGGGACGTAATGAAAGAATGCATGCATTAACGAATGAAAGAATGAATGTAAGAAAGGCTTGCAAGCAAACGTATGGAGGTTCACACCCAATGAAGGGTGTTAGCTCAACTGTGTGCGGGTTAGCTACCCTAGAAGGATGCACACTGGGGTCCAATCCTTGTGATTGACCATATGTATGGGATGCTTGCCACTTACCCTAGGTACTGGAGTCATCTTCGTGCACAATGTTTGAGGTCTATGAAAGACCTCAGGCCCAGTAACCAGCTTCGTGCACAATATTCGGGGTATAGCACATGGCATTGATCCGTAATGAAAGAGAAAAGATGAGTGGTGAATGTACTTGCCCTAGGTACTGGAGTCAGCTTCGTACACAATGTTCGAGGTCTATGAAAGATCTCAGGCCCAGTAACCAGCTTCGTGCACAATGTTTGGGGTACTGTACATGTCAACGAAAGTAATGAACGTACGAATGAACGTAATGAATGTACGAATGAAAGTAAGGAACGTACGAATGAACGTAATGAATGTACGAATGAAAGTAAGGAAAGTACGAATGAAAGTAAGAATTTATGAATGAATGTGAACGAAAGTAACGAATGTGAATTTTAATGATGTACGTTAAATGAGCGAAAGTTAACGAACGAATGATGAAGATAATAATGATATTATCTATGTGTACGTATGATGTGTGATCGCATGTATGTAAAGAACGGTTTTAACGAAAGAAAGTATGTTTTATTATAAAACTAGAACTCACTCAGCAACGCTGACTTTTTATGTGTTTCCAGTTGGTAGGTAGTGTTGCTGAGGATGGGACGAGGCGGCTACTCAGCTCTTTTGGGATGGCATCCATTTATATAATGCTTTTGTGATGTAATGCAACAATATATTTTGTAATTGATTAACGATGTATTATTTTGCAAAAGCTATTATGGTGAAATGAGATGTCTTTTTGACCGATTCCACTGCGATGTTTAATTAAAGTTAATAGAAATGTATGTTTTAGTGCGATGATCAACCAGCTGTGAGGTGCCCGGGAATGGGGCCTTACATTCTTATTTTGAAAATTGCCACTAGCATAAGCACAGATCTTTTCTTCTTTTTTATGGCTATATTTGTTTGATTTGCAGAGAAGAACTGTTCCCCAACCTTCTTTACATCCATCTGTTTCAATAACTATATAGTCTATGATTTATGATAATTCTAATGGTTTTATATTTCTTACTGCTTTTTTTATTTCTTTTACTAGCTTTATATCTTCCGCATTAAAACATCTATCTGTTTTTAGTTGTTTTACTATATAATAGCCCTAATAATTTTGACAAGTTTGGGATAAATTTTCTTGCATAGTTTACTTATCCTAAAAATGCTTATATTTGTTTTAGGTTTTTGAATTTTTTGGAAAAACTAATATTTTAGTAGAAATATGTGATTGTAATTCTATTTTTCCATCTTCTATTTCTAGACCAAGAATGTAACTTTTCTTTTAAATAGTTCCATTTTTTGTTTGAAAACTACCATACCATTTCTTTTAATCTCTTTAAATATTTGCTGTAAATATTGTTTATGTTCTTGAACTGTTTTACTTGCTACTAATATGTCATCAATGTATACTAAATGAAAATCATATTTCAAAAATATTCTATCCATAAACCTTTGGAATATGGAAGGAGCGTTCTTTAATCCAAAGTTAAGAACATTCCATTCGAACTGTCCTTCGGAACATGTAAACGATGTCCATTGTTTAAACTTTCTTCTAGTTTTAGCTGGTTATATCCTGACTTTAAATCGAAGTTTGAGAAGACCTTTCTCTTATGTATTAGGTTTAAAAGACTATCTTTATTTGGAATATTATATCCATCGTCTATTGTATTATCATTTAACCGTTTATAATTGTATACTATTCTAGTTTTTCCTCTCTTTTGTAAGACCCCGTTTCCGGGCACCTCACAGTTGGTGATTCATAGCACTAAAGATACACACTAGTATGCATTTTATAAAATAATGCAGCGGAATTATCAAAAGTCATCCATTTAATTAATAAAATTGTTGCTAAACAATACACCCATAATTGTTATTAGTTACAAAAGATTGTTTAATTGCATTACAAAGCAACAAAATTATTAATCATGAACGGATGTCAGTCTTGCCCCGCCGAGTAGCTTTCCCAGTGTGTCATACTCAACAATGCTTACCTGCCAACTGAAAATGTATAAAAGTCAGCGTTGCTGAGTGAGTTCTAGTTTTAAAAGTATTAAAATACCTTGTATGTTGTATATATATGAAAATACTCTTTTTGTGGAAATACATCTCTTACTCTTGTATGTGAGCACACATTAACTATACAACAAGGTGATGTTTTTTTTCTTTACTGTGTGCCTTGTTTATTTTGTACTCTTTTAACTTTATCTTTCACTGTCTATGTGGACCAATGAGCAATACCCTAAACTATATGCGCGGAGAAACTGGTGCTGGGCCCCTTATAGTCTATGCTCTGAATTACTATATATATGGCCAGCCCAGTCACCTAGGGCAAGTTACAAAGGTCCGCCAATCTCAATTGATTGGCCCCGTGAGCATAAGGGGTAGCTAACCCGTATCACAGTTGAGCTAACGCTAACAAGGTCGTGCACCTCCTATAAGCTTGCAAGACTTGTTAACTCTTTAATTAAGTTCCACTTCTCTTTATCATTACTCTTTCACTTTGTTTAAGATAATACTTGCATTTATGATCATATGCACACCACATAGGTCACACAATAATAATTAATATGATCATAGAAACAACTTATAATAATACAATTATAATAACAATTAAAAACCCTAAGTCAAACTTGGGTCAAACTCTAATGATTCTGTTCTGCTCAAAATTTCAGAAAATACTGTGTTCTAGACGTATGAGCACTATGCAGACGCATGAGGCCTGTTCAGACGCATGTGCACTATTTGGGTGGTTCAACACTTAGGCTTTTGGAACATCCCAGACGTATGGGCACTATTTTAACGTTTCATCACTTAGACGTTTGGGCCATCCCAGACGCATGGGCACTATTCGGACGGTTGGTCCATACTTAGGCGTCTGAGTCAAATTATTAGACGCCTGGGCTACTGTTCGGGCGGTTGGGCTTGCACTTAGAATTTTCTAAGGCTTTTCTAGATGGCTGGGGTACTGTTCAGACGGTTGGGCCCTGTTTAGACGTTTGGGCTTGCCTAGCCTTTTCTAAGGCAATTTCAGACGGTTGGAGGTACTGTTTGGGTGGTTGGGCAACCTGTTTAGCATGTCTTAACATATTATCAATACCAATCATTTTCCTCACATGTTCTAAGCTTAATAACACTATTCTAAGTATAACTAACACATAATCACCATAGGAACATTATCATACATATATAAATGCCTACGGGTGTTCAAAAAGGAACTTTGTAAAACGGTTTACATACATTTTCAGCCCTAAAATGTTTAAAACAAGTAAAATACGGGGTCTAGAACTCACCTTAGTTTGTTTTCGAGTTTGAACTCTTCTTTGAGCTTCCCAGACGTTTCTAGCACCTAAAACCCACACACATATACAACCCGAACACAAAATCACATTTATAGGCACATAACTGAACTAGAAACATCTAAATATCCTAAAACTGAGAATTCTTACCAAAAACTTCGAACTTTCCTTCTTCTTCTACAAACCTATGAGATTTCTCTGTTGTTTTCCCTCTCTAAAAATATCCGAATGTGGGTGTGAATAAGCAACATGGGCGGCCATGTTGCTTTATTCACCAACTTTCAAACCTTTTGTCCTTTTGGACACTTTTAGCCCTTCAACTTGGGATTTATAGCTTTTCCTTCTTTTCCTTTACTCTTATTCTTTCTTTATATCTAAAAAATAACCGGGTGTTACTAGTCCACCCCCTTATATAGGTTTCATCCTCGAAACCTGTTATTCCTTGAACAGATGTGGGTAATGCTGTCTCATTTCCTCTTCAGTCTCCCACGTAGACTCGGATCCCTTTATGTGCCTCCACTGTACACGCACAAGAGGAACCACTTTATTTCTTAACCTCTTCTCCATACGATCAATGATTGCCACTGGTTGCTCTACGTAATTAAGCAGTTCATCCACTTTGATGTCCTCCAGTGGTACAACCATATCTTTGTCTGCTACACACTTCCGCAGATGAGATACATGGAATGTCGAGTGATTTCCACTTAACTCATCGGGTAGTTCTAACCTATAGGCCACCTCTCCTGCTCGAGCAATGATTCGGAAAGGTCCTATATACCTTGGGCTCAACTTGCCCCGCTTTCTAAATCGAATGATACCCTTCCAATGTGAGTCTTTTAGCATAACTCTATCACTCACCTGGAACTCAATCGATCTACGCCGCTTATCGGCATACGACTTTTGCCTATCTTTGGCTGCCATCATAAAGGCTTTGATCTTTTCGAGTTTCTCAGTCGTAGCCTCGATCACCTCAATACTTCCCAACTCTTTCTGACCAATGTCACCCTAACAAACAGGTGTTCTGCATCTCCTACCGTATAGCATCTCGTATGGTGGCATGCCAATGTTGGCATGATAACTGTTGTTGTACGAGAATTCAGCTAACGGCACATGGTCCCAACTTCCTCCAAAATCGAACACATGCTCGAAGCATGTCCTCGAGTGTCTGGATCGTCCTCTCAGACTGACCGTCAGTCTGAGGATGATAAGCTGTGCTGATATGTAGCATCGTCCCTATCGCATCGTGGAATTTCTTCCAAAACTTCGATGTGAATCGGGTGTCACGATCTGATACGATAGACACCGGCACTCCATGACTAGCTAGGACCTCTCTGATAAATAGATCCGTGAGTCTCTCAGACAAATACATCTCTTGGATCGGCAGGAAGTGAGCACTCTTCGTCAAACGATCAACTATCACCCACATAGCATCATACCCTTTCGGGGTACGTGGTAGCTTCGTAATGAGGTCCATGGTGATGTGCTCCCACTTCCACTCAGGTATATCCAATGGTTGGATTTTCCCGTACGGGTTCTGGTGTTCCGCCTTCACCTGCAAACAGGTAAGACATTTACTCATATACTCCGCTACGTCACGTTTCATCCCTGTCCACCGGTAATCTTTCTTTATATCGTGGTACATCTTGGTCGCACCGTGATGAATGGAGTATCGAGTCTTGTGAGCCTCGTCCATGATCTTTCCACGTAGATCCCTATAACGAGGAATCCACATTCGCCCATATCGGGTCTTGACACCGAGATTGTTTTCACCCAACTCTGCGACTAGACCTCTCATTCTTTCAGAGTTAAGAAGATCTTCTTTCAAAGCCTCATCTTGAAACTCCTTGACCTGTGCCATCACGACAGAGGTCATAATCAGCTGGTAAGCCTTCACCTGAATCGGCTCGGGCCTCTCCTTCCGGCTAAGGGCATCTACCACCACGTAAGCCTTGCCCGGATGGTAATGGATCTCGCAATCGTAATCCTTTATGAGCTACAACCATCGCCTCTACCTCATGTTCAAATCTTTCTGCTCGAAGAAGTACTTCAAGCTTTTGTGGTCTGTGAAGATGGTGCGTTTCGTTTCGTATAGGTAGTGCCGCCAAATCTTCAACGCAAAAACCACCGCAGCTAGTTCTAGATCGTGCGTAGGATAGTTGACTTCATGGGTTTTCAGTTGTCGGGATGCATAGGCTATTACCCTTCCGCGTTGCATTAGTACGCAACCTAGCCCAGAATAAGAAGCATCCGAATATACCACTAAGTCTTCACTACCTTCAGTGTCACACCCTCAAAATCCGCTAACGGGGTTTTACCGTCAGGCATGTGACATAACCAGGATCTTAGATAAGCATCAGTTACACCAAACGACTCGACAATTACAAAACATATAGATTGCTTAATAATAATAAAACAAACCAATTATGTTTAAGTATTGCGAAAGCGAAAACAGGATAACATTTAACAGTAGTTTTTGGAACACGCAAACACGCGTCCAATCCAATTTATGTAAAGTAAATAAAATGAAATCTTGAAAACAGTTTGTGGTGAATGCGGAATGACATGCAGTGGATGCTGTGCTCCTAAACGTGCCACATCAATGTCCTGAGAGAAAATATGTAAAAAGTCAATACAAGACTGGTGAGTTCACAGGTTTATCAGAAACAGTAAGTATTAGTAATGAAATTCCCGGATATTATAATCCAATAAGTATCAGTAATGAAATTCCCGGATTTTGTAATCCAATAAATATCAGTAATGAAATTCCCGGATTATGTAATCCAATAAGTATCAGTAATGAAATTCCCGGATTATGTAATCCAATAAGTATCAGTAATGAAAATTCCCGGATTATGTAATCCAATAAGTATGAGTAATGAAAATCCCGGATTTTATAATCCAATAAGTATCAGTAATAAAATTCCCGGATTATGTAATCCAATAAGTATCAGTAATGAAATTCCCGGATTATGTAATCCAATAAGTATCAGTAATGAAAATTCCCGGATTATGTAATCCAATAAGTATCAGTAATGAAAATCCCGGATTTTGTAATCCAATAAGTATCAGTAATGAAAATCCCGTATTTTGTAATCAAAGCATACAATGGGCAGCTAATCCATAATGATCCCTATGTGTATGGAGTCGTGACCGAGCTGACATGTAATCAATAATAAAGCAGGCCCGGCTGTGGATCACACACCACAACACTTGTATTAGGCTAACCGTTCACCTGTTTGACGAACGTTGTTCTAGCGCGACTAGCCCGGGTGGGGTATGTCAATCCCAGTAGTACTACTAACAATCACCTCGCTAAGTCCATATTAACGGTCCGAAGGGCAAAGTATAACACCATAGTATCAAGTATATGCAGTATTACAAAAATCTAATGTAATGTAACGTTTATGAAAACAGCATGTTTCTCTCCCCCAAAAAGAGTATAATGTAAAAGTGGGGCTGTAAACTCACCTTAAATGTGAAGAAAATAACTTGAACAAAAATTTCAAAGAGTGCGGGTAATGAATGATCAAATGCCTATAATTAATTACAATAAAAGAATCTTAAGACGAGTCAAAAGGAAATTGATACGTTCGGTCGAGTTCGGGTTCGAAGCGCGGCACACACACTAAAGTATACATTTTAGTTTTATATAGTTGGTTTGCCAACTAATTAAAACATGCCATCCTCGTTTTGTCACGACACAATAGTATTATTAATAATGATAATAAACTAATAATAATAATAATATTAATAATAATAATAAACTAATAATCATAATAATAATAATAATAATAATATTAATAATAATAACAACACACACCACACACACCTAACACACACTCACGCACACTACACACACACAACACACACACACACCCCTAAACGCCCACATACAATATATATGCATATACACGGGCTGCACACACACATATATATACATACACACTCACTATATATATACAACATACCCACGCACGTATACAAGCATATATACTCACGGTCACATGCATACACATATATACAAGCATATATACATACACGGTTACATAAACACACACTTATGCATACAACATACACGCACATATATATATCAACGGTGCACACACATAAATGTATATACATATACACGCGACACACCCATATGCATATATATATACACGGCGACACACATACAACACATATATATACACTATTGCGCACACTTTGACATCTATATATACATATGCACACGGATTATATACATACATACCCACTATCGCACACATACGTATATATACAGGCATATATACACGCAGGTACATACATACGCATATACATACGTGCACAATGGCCGCGTGTAGGACCACCGCGCAGCCCGATTCAACCGAACAAAACACGAATTCGAAACGTAACGATACGAAACAAGACGAAACGAAGTGCTTACTGACGAGACCGTGTTACGGTGCGAGGACGGTGATCGATGGTGCTCCGCGGCTGCTTAATTGCGGCAAAACGGGCTGATTTCGGTGGTGAAATGGTGATGATTTGCGAGAGGGAGAGAGAAGGCAGAAGGTTAGGTCGAATGAGGGGGTGAGAGGGAGATAAGGTGGGTTGGTTAGTGGGGGAGAAGACATGTGATAGTGGATTCAAAGTGGAGTTGTTTGAGGTAGTGGTGTGGTCGAGAGTTTGAAAGTTGCAAATATATAATTTCCATATTTGCGGTTTAGCCCCCGAACTTTCAATTAATTAATCCCTCAAGTTAAATAAAATTACAATTTAAACCCTCAATTTATTAATAATAATAATAATATTAATAATAACAAAATTTTATTAATATTAATAGTAAAATTAATTGCATTTTTAGTAACTAATTCTATTATTTATAATTTACACAACATTAAAATCGATGTGCGAAATGAATGAGACAAGAATTTTGTGGTCAAAACGAATTAATTACGCGACAAAGTATATGCACAATGAGAGTTAACGAGTGTCACATTAATTGACGGACCTGTCGGTGATAGATGTCACATTCAGGTAATGTCAAGACAGGAGATTGTGTTAGTCTCGTCTTCAACTCCTCAAAAGCACACTCCTGTTCTCGACCCCACACGCACTTCACATCCTTACGAGTCAATTTTTTCAAAGGTGAGGCTATCTTGGAAAAGTCTTGAACAAACCTCCTGTAGTAGCCCACCAATCCCAAGAAGCTACCAATCTCGGATGGCGTCTTAGGAGACTTCCATTGCATCACGGCCTCCACCTTTGCCGGGTCCACCATGATTCCCTTTGCATTTACCACGTGACCCAGAAATTGCACATCGCGTAACTAAAAAGCACACTTGGAGAACTTAGCATATAGTTTCTCCTTTCTTAACGTCTCCAAACCTCTCGAATGTGACCGGCATGCTCTTTCTCGCTCCTTGAATAAATCAGGATATCATCGATGAACACAATCACTGATTTGTCTAACATTGGCCGACACACTCGATTCATCAAATCCATAAAAGCAGCTGGCGCGTTGATTAAACCAAAGGACATAACGAGGAATTCGTAGTGTCCATAACACGTACGAAAAGCTGTTTTAGGCACATCTTGCTCCTTCACCTTCAACTGATGATAGCCAGACCAAAGATCTATCCTTGAGAACCAACTGGCACCTTGGAGCTGATCGAACAAGTCATCAATCCTCGGTAGCGGATACCAATTTTCACCATCAACTTATTCAACTCACGGTAGTTGATACACATTCGCATGCTACCGTCCTTCTTCTTTACAAACAAGACCGGAGCACCCTAAGGAGAGATACTCGGCCTGATGAAACCCTTATCGAGCAACTCTTGCAATTGCTCCATTAACTCCTTCATCTCAATCGGAGCCAGTCGATACGGTGCCTTAGCGACAGGCTGAGCGCCGGGTATCAAGTCAATTTGAAATTTGATTTCGCGATCTGGTGGCACACCTGATAAGTCTTCTGGAAACACATCGGAAAAGTCACACACCACCGGTACATTGGACAATTGTGGTGTTGACGTGTCCACATCTTTCACGTAGGCCAAGTAAGCACTACATCCACGTCTCATGCATTTTCCCGCCAATGCCATCGAAATCACCTTTGGGATCGTAGTAACGCGGTCTCCATAAACCGTCACCAAACTTCCATCGGGCGCTATCAGTCTAATCGTCTTCTTTCGACACACGATGTTCGCTTCATAGGTTGCTAACCAATCCATCCCAAGCACTACATCAAATCCACCTAGGGGCATCACATGTAACTTAGCAGCAAACCTATGACCTTCTAGTTCTATGGCACAGTCCTCTATTATGTCAGTAATTCTAGTGGTCTTACCGATAGCAGTTTCTACATCGAATGGCTCACTAATACTCCTGCTACTAGCAGACAACTTAGCACAGAAGCTAGTAGAAATAAAACTCCTACTAGCACCAGAATCAAATAATACAGAGGCACAAGTTTGATTTACTAGAAACATACCTGACATGACATAGGGATCCACCCTGGCTTCTTCCCGGGTCATGGTGTATGCTCTAGCACTTGCCCTCTGCCCTCCTTCCTCCGGCTTCTTCTTCTCTCCAGAGCTCTCCGCCCTCGAATTCTTGCAATCCTTGGTCGCATGGCCCTCCCTGCCACAGTTATAACACTTCAGCATCATACAGTCTCTAGCGATGTGGCCAGGCTTGCCACACCTGAAGCATACATTCAACCTCATTCTACACTCGCCGGTATGCTCCCTTCCATATTTGTCACACTTCTTCAACCCTAAGCTCGACGACACCCTACGGTCGTCCACCTTCATCCTCTTGTGGTTTGGAATGAAACCACCACGTCCAAACCTCTTCCCACTCCAGCTTTTGTCACCACCACCCATCCTCTTCACCTCTACCACTGCCTCCTCCTATTCGTCGTACAGTCTGCCCGCCAAGTCCACCACTGATCGAAAGGTGTCTGGCTGAACAGCGAACAGATGCCTGCGAATATCAGCCGGTAGTCCTTGGATGTACCTCTTGATCTTCCTTGACACCGGTGTCACCTGATTCGGTACCAGCCTCGCCATTTCATTGAATTTGGTGGTGTACTGCTGGTGGGTCATGGTTCCTGCCTCAAGTTGCAAGAACTCCCTCTCGATCCTATCGAGTTCTCTGTGAGGATAGAATTCCTCGATCACTAGTTGCTTCAGCTCCTTCCATCGCATCTTCCCGATGGCTCTGGTACCCTCAGCTTAGACAATATTTTCCCACCAAAACAATGTTGAGTCGACAAAAGAGTGAGCCACGAACTTCACCTTCTGATGCTCGTGACACTCACTGATTTCCAACACTGCCTCCATCTCCCTCACCCAGCGGTGAGCGATAGCAACATTGCCATTGCTATCGAAAGTCGGGGGCTTGCACCTCTAGAATGCCCCATAACTGCATCCCTTGGTTATCACCCCCACTACATCATCCTCCTCTTCATAAGACAATACCGTCTCAGGCTCTGGTCGTTCCTCCTCCCCTCTGCTCCCCTTACCCGTTGATCCCTTCCTGTTTTCCTTCTCCTTTCTCTCCTCACTTCTCACTGCCCTGATGACTTCAGTCACCACAGATGGTAAAGCTGTCTGCATGACCTGGTGCACTTCATCAGCAATCGCCTCCCTAGCTGAGGCGTTCAGACTGGCATTCTCATTCTCCTCACTTCGGCCGTGAACCTCAGGGTTCTCATGAGCCATCTCAGGAGCCTTGGCACTACTCCTAGTCACATGTGGCCAACCTCTGCCTCTAGAAGCCTTGGAAAACTTTTGTCCAGCCATTTCCTAGATGCTATAAGATTCAAACACTAACACAGTCTTTCAAGGTAATAGCTCAGTTTATGTCAAGTATAGTAAGTCCCTAATGACAGTTTCTAGTTGTGATTAGCCACTTACTTTACTCTTCACATGTGACATCCGTCACTTCAAGGTCCGTCATTTGACATGAAACTTCGTTAACTATTCTTGGAGCATTCATTTGTCACCTTCATAAACTGTTTGTGAAGAACATCATACTTGTTTGGTTTTCCTTTATAGTCGGGATACCATTATCTGCAACTTCATCATCCAAACGCTCACGAATATCACAACCGACACCGTTAATTATAATATGTTATATAATATAAACAACATTAAACACATCCTTATAATTAGTATAACGCGCGTATTTACGTCGTTTTCAACCGAATCAAGTTTGGCTATTCGGGAACTAAGTGCAGGGACTAAACTTGACAAATGACCAAACAAGGCTGGGTATAAATACCCATTTCCCAGCCATTCTTCACATCATCTTCATCTCCATCGCTTCTTCTTCATCTCCTTCACTCTCTCTCGAACTAGCACCGAAATCGGGTCCGTTTGTCGCGTTTTCACCATCAAATCTTGGTTATCATCGTGGATACTCACTCCTAGCAGGTAGATAACCTCGTTTGACCCGTTTCTTGCTCGATTTCACTTCTGCATTTTCTAGGGTTTCGGGTGTTCGAGTTCATCCGAGCACATGAGGCCCTGTGGGTTTGTGTGTTGCGTTCCGGTGTGTCTTTCTTGTCTAGACATGTTAGAAGTATGTTTCTGGAGGTTCTTGGTGCATAAAACTTGTGCTCGGAGCAGCTGGACGCTGCTCTGCACTTCAGCAGTCGCGACCTGCTGTACAGGGCAACTGGGTCTGTCATGCGACTGAGCCGTGCGACTGGGTGAGTCGTACGACTGAGTCATGCGACTGAGTCTATCGTACGACTAAGCTGTACGACTGGGTGAGTCGTACGACTGAGTCATGCGACTGAGTGTTGTATGCGATTGAGTCTACCAAGTATTCCTTTAACAACAATAACACTTTTACAGGACACATCGACTTAACACTTTACAATTAGTAACAAACAATTCCTAACACAAGTTCTTACCAAGTATTCCTTTAACAACAATAACACTTTACCCAAACATCATCGACAATGGCAACGTTCCTAGTGCTTGGATCTACATAAGATCTATTGCGCGTGTATGTCTGCTTGTGTGTGCAACCCACGACCGAACCGAAACTGCCCGAACCTATTGAACATCATCCTGTACTTTATGCTTATTATTAATGCTTGTCAGTAACTGCCAATAGGTGTTTGACTGTTCATAGCATCCTACCGTTGGGAATATTCATCACACGTGCTTATCATCTGTTCTGTGAGTTTCGCGGCCCCTTTTTACGCTTATATACTTTTAAACATTTTCAAACTTGGGGGAAAAGAACGCTCGCTTACTTAACACATTTTCAAGCATCTTCCTTAGTGGAAGTCTGCTGTAACTTCATGGTTACCTCATTATGCTTACTTGTTGGATGTTGACACATTGATGTTAAGGTCAATCAGATGTCAAGTAGCTGGTTTAGGCATCGTTCTAGGTATATCGTGGATGTGGTGGGAACGCTGCGGGGAACCCTATATATAAGCATCACCGGTATGCTAAGAAGGCGCTTAAACTGGGTTACGGGATGATCTGATTGACTAAGGCATAAAATGTTGAATGTGATTCTATGCTAAGTTGCTACTATGTGATATTACTTGATGCTAAGTGTTATGTGATGTCACCTGTAAATGCTACTTGTTTGGTGATACTATTTGGCTGTGTGGGACTTCTGTGTGGGACTTCTATGTGGGACTCCTGTGTGGGACTTCTGTGTGGATCTCTCAGTACAACCATTAATCCCGGTATTGGGACCTAAGGACTGGTTGGTTGTAACCTATACGTATGCGCTATGTGTATCCTGCTACGTCATGTTTATTACTTGTTGGATGCCTTTAACCTTGGATGCTCTCGGCTGTATGGTTCTTCTGTGTGGTTCCTCTGTGTGTTTCCTCTAAGCCGATCATCCATTACAACCATTAATCCCGGTATTGGGACCTAAGGACTGGTTTGGTTGTAACCATTACGTATGCGCTGTGTGTATCTTGCTACGTCATGTTTAACTTGACACGTATGCGCTGTGTGTATCTTGCTACGTCAAGTTAAACTTACTATGCTATGGAAAACTTTTTATATAACCATTAATCCCGGTAAATGGACCTATGGATTGGTTTGGTTATAAACTAAACGTATGCGCTGTGTGGATCATGCTACGTCTTTTATAAACTAGTTAAACTTGGGAATTGTTTCTTTACAGCCATCAATCCCCGTGCGGGACCGACATTAGGTTTGGCTGTAGCTATTTATAACTGATAAAACCGCCTACACATAAGTGTATTTGCGGTAACTTTTATTAAACCTTCTTACCGATTTCTTTTAAACATCTTTATTTACTTAAAACCTACGAAGCTCACCAACAATTATGTTGACCTTTTTGAGCGTTTCTTTTCAGGTGATCAAGGTAATTGAAGTTCTAGGAGCACTGCCTTTTAGAGGAGACCCTAGGACATATTTTGGAGAATTAAGCATTTGTATACATTAATCTTTGGAACATCTTGGTTGCTCAGACTTGTACATTGTACACTTGTTCCCGAGTTATGGGAATTTACATTTCAAGTTGTTATCAATGATTATGTGATCACTATGCTGTCGTGAACATTGATTATACACGACACAAGTCTCCAATTGTGTTCGGGTATCGTCATGACACGCTTGTCATCATATTATTATTGCTACTCTATCCATACCATGTGTTATGACGATCCCGTCTAGCTCGCATTCCCCGTGTTTCCGCTATCAGCGGGGGTGTGACAGACTGGTATCAGAGCCATTGGTTATAGAGAATTAGGCAATTACACTTGACCTAGACTATAACCTAGGAACCTTCATGTTGATTTGCATGCTTAAGCTTGTGTGCATTTATATATCTTGTGTATGTGTTCCTCCTTACGTGTTTGGTTATCCTTCCGTTATGGGATGCTTCCTATTGGATCTTCCGTTCCCTCTGTGCGCCAAGTTATCATAACCAATTCGGGTAGGTAGACCCGAAAAGATCGTCACAGATCATATATTACGCTTGATCTCGGATACTAAATCCGACGCTAACGTGGTTATGCCTGAAATCCTGAAGGTATGAAGGATAGGCAGCTACCATTAGATATATTATGCTTATGTGCTTAGAGTTTACTTGCTATTATATTCTACTATTGGAATACTATTGATTCAGGGACATGAGGACAATACCTAATTTGTGCTTGATGAATGTGGACAATACTATGATGTTAACTTGGGGTAAGTGAAGCTTAGGGTGACCATGCAAGGCAAATTTCCATTACGGGTGCACACGTAATTGCAATTCGCCGTGCATGAGAAGTCTGGCTAATCTTACCATGAGGTAACGATCACGAGTATTACTAGTTGCTATTTTATATACTAGGGTGTGCTAGGATCATAATCCTAGTGAGGCTTTATTAAGGGTAACATAACATTACTAACACCTACCACTACTTAAGTCATGTCCTATTTAGAGCCTTCATGCTACTTCCAATCATGACATCGATCCTGCCTTCCGTGAAACATTCCTCCACTTAGCAATTCAGTAAATAAGGAGCTGATTGAATGCTTAGAATAAAGGTGAACTTCAAGAAATGTAGAGGAGTGATGATACTCCCTACACATTACATTATGTTATTCATTTGGATCATGCTAAGGGAATTAGGATGTCATGTAAACGGTTTAAGTGTCATTCAAGGTATATCGTGGATGCGGTGGGAACGCTGCGGGGACCCTATATATAAGCATCACCGATATACTAAGAATGTGCTTAAACAGGGTTACGTGACGATCTTGATGGACCAAAGCATGGGTTATCGGAACTTGATGAGTGGAATCATACATGTATCTCAGAAGTGACTAAAGCTTACATGTTTAAATCTTTCTATGATTAGAGGATGCCGCCCCGAAGAGTCACACGTGGTACCAACCAAGATGGTGAGACCCCACAAGGCAGAGGTAGGGGTAGATCACCAAGAACAGGTGGCGCCCCAGCTGGCGACAACCAGGGAACTGAAAACCCTGACATGGCTGTCATGATCGCTCAGCAGCTAGCCGCACTGATTCCAACTATAGTGACTCAAGTGAGCGACACTCTTCGGAATCATCAATTCCACTGGAGTAATGATACTAATGATCAGTATAACCAAGGAACAGAGAAGAGAAAGGAGGCTGGGGAAACGAGCCGGTCTAGCGCCGGAAGGTTTGATAAGAAGGCCAAGACGACCCAGAATATTGGGGCCGTGCCTCAGGGAAAGAAAGAATATGCAGGCCCGCACCCCAAATGCGACAGGTGCAAACTTCATCACCCCCCAGCACTGCTATGTCGGGCGTGTGCGAACTGTAGGCGCCTGGGGCACCTAGCGAGAGATTGTAGAGTTGCGCCGAACCTGGTGACACCCGTCAACGCGGTTAACCCCGCCGGGAATACCAGGGCTTGTTATGAGTGTGGAGGTCCTGGTCACTACCGGAACATGTGCCCCAGACTGAATAGGGCACCGGGTCAACAAGGGAATAACCAACAGCAAGTGATGGCCATAGCTGGCAACCCAGGCCAAGGGATTCAGAGAAGTGCTACCAGAGGACGTGCATACGTTGTCGGAGCAAATGACGCCCGTCAGGACCCGAATGTTGATACAGGTACGTATTTTGCTCAACCACCACTTCGTCTTCAAACTGATTGGTACTGGAACACAAATGGTTTCATGTCTTCTGATTTTGTACACATGTTTGCCTTGAACCCTAGTAGACTAGAGACTAGATTCTCTGTAGAAATGGACTACGGTAGGGTGTACTAGCAGATAAGATTTTTTTTAAAGAGTGCTCTAGGATATTGGAGAACCATGCCTTCGACATAGACATAATACCTTTCTAGTTGGGAAGCTTTGGTGTGATTGCGGGAATGGATTGGTTATCGAAAAACGGAGCCGAGAGTGTTGGTCAGGATTACCTCCTCCACGACAGGTGGGATTTCGTATGGAGTTAGTTCCTGGAGCTACGCCGGTTGCAAAAGCCTCGTATCAGTTAGCGTCGTCTGAAATACAAGAATTATCCAACCAATTACAGGAACTACTAGGGAAGAGTCTTATTCGACTGAGTCATTCGCCATGGGGAGCACCGGTCCTATTTGCCAAAAAGAAAGACGGGTCGCTCTGCATGTGCATCGATTTTCGCGAGTTGAACAAGTTGACTGTAAAGAATCGATGACTTATTTGACCAAGTTACAAGAAGCTTCCTATTTCTCCAAGATAGATCTCCGTTCAGAATATCATCAACTGAGAGTTTTGAGGATGACATACCGAACACCGCATTCAGGACTCGTTATGGGCAATATGAATTCTTAGTCATGCCGATCGGACTGAATAATGAACCAGCTGTGTTCATGGGCCTGATAAACCGAGTATGCAGACCTTATTTGGATAAGTTCGTGATCGTATTTATAGACGATATACCTACCTACTCTCGATTGAAATAAGACCCTAAGGAACATCTTCGGACCATACTGAGCCTATTGCAAGAAGAGAAGCTTTACGCCAAGTAGTCGGAGTGTGAGTTTCGACTTCGAAAAGTGAGATTACGGGTCAAGTGGTTAACGAAAGTGGAATTCGGGTAGAATCCAGAAAGATTGAAGCCGGGAAGAAATGGGATGCACCCTAGACGCCTTCAGAGAAACGACAATACTTACGTTTGGCCGATACTATCGTCGCTTCATGGCAAATTTCTCAAGGTGGCCCAACCGTTAACCTTGATGACTCAAGAAGACAAGAAGTTTGATTGGAAGAGAAACAAATGTGGTGGCTGACGCTCTAAGTCGTAAAGAGCGCGTGGAGCCACTACGTGCTCGAGCTTTGGGATTGACTATTCAGACGAACTTGAAAACTCAGATCCAACTTGCACAAAGGGGAGCATTGAGAGAAGAAAACCTCGCGAGAGAAGAGTTCCGAGGGTTAGACAAACAGATGAATTGCAAGGATGATGGCATACAGTACTTCATGGATCGCATATGGGTACCCAAATGGAGAGATGTTCATACCCTGATCATGGAGGAAGCGCACAAGACACGATATTCTGTTCATCCTGGTGCAGTATGTATCACGATCTTAAGGATCTATACTGGTGTCCAGGCATGAAAAGAGACATTGCTATGTCTGTAAGCCGATGCTTGATGTGCTTGAAAGTTAAGGCCGAACATCAAAGACCATCGGGATTATTACAACAACCGAGATTCCCGAGTGGAAATAGGAGAACATAGCTATGGACTTCATTACCAAACTCCCTAGAACAGGTAGCGGGCACGACTCGATACGGGTCGTGGTGGATCGGATGACGAAGTCCGCTCAATCCATACCGACCCGGGAGGATTACAAGATGGAAAGGTTGGCGAGGTTATACATTAAAGAGGTCGTGACACGGCACGGTGTGCCGGTGTCAATCATATCCGACCGAGACAGTCGGATTCACTTCACGATTTTGGCAAACACTACAAAAAGCGATGGGCACTCGATTAGATATGAGTACTGCCTTTTACCCATAAACAGATGACCAGAGTGAACAAACTATACAAACGTTGAAAGATATGCTCAGAGCTTATGTAATCGATGTTGATGGTAGTGGAGACACTCGTCTACCATTGATGGAGTTCTCCTACAACAATAACTATCATACAAGCATTGGATGCGCCCCATCTGATGAATTGTACGGGGAAATGTAGACCCCTAGTTTGTTTGGGTTGAAGTTGGTGAGAGCCAGCTTACAGGCCCAGAAATCATTCAAGAGACAACTGACAAGATCTTCCAAATCAAAGATAGACTAAAGGCTGCAAGAGATCACGTTTTACTCAAAGTCTCTCCCTGGAAAGGGATTGTACGATTGGGAAAGAAGGGAAGTTAGCCCTTCTATACGTGGGACCATTTGAGGTTACAGAAATAATTGGTCCGGGGGCTTACCGATGGAGGTTGCCACAAGAACTCAGCGGTGTACATGATGCTTGTCGCGTGTCGAACCTCAAGAAGTGTTTGGCGGATGAGTCATTACACGTACAAATTGAGGAAATCAATATCGACGAAAAGCTTTATGTCATTGAGGAACCTATCGAGATCGTGGACCGAAAGGTCAACGCTTAAGGCGTAGCAAAATGCCGATCGTTCGCGTGAGATGGGACTCCAAGCGAGGGCCAGAATTCACGCTAGAACGGGAAGATCAGATGAAACTTAAGTATCCAAATCTATTCAAGGATGACGCTCTTGGACCTAGCACCAGTTGAATTTCGGGACGAAATTCTCTCAACTGGGGGATACTGTGACATCCGTCACTTCAAGGTCCGTCATTTGACATGAAACTTCGTTAACTATTCTTGGAGCATTCATTTGTCACCTTCATAAACTGTTTGTGAAGAACATCATACTCGTTTGGTTTTCCATTACAGTCGGGATACCATTATCTGCAACTTCATCATCCAAACGCTCACGAATATCACAACCGACACCGTTAATTATAATATGTTATATAATATAAACAACATTAACACATCCTTATAATTAGTATAACGCGCGTATTTACGTCGTTTTCAATCGAATCAAGTTTGGCGATTCGGGAACTAAGTGCAGGGACTAAACTTGACAAATGACCAAACTAGGATGGGTATAAATACCCATTTCCCAGCCATTCTTCACATCATCTTCATCTCCATCGCTTCTTCTTCATCTCCTTCACTCTCTCTCGAACTAGCACCGAAATCGGGTCCGTTTGTCGCGTTTTCACCATCAAATCTTGGTTATCATCGTGGATACTCACTCCTAGCAGGTAGATAACCTCGTTTGACCCGTTTCTTGCTCGATTTCACTTCTGCATTTTCTAGGGTTTCGGGTGTTCGGGTTCATCCGAGTACATGAGGCCCTGTGGGTTTGTGTGTTGCGTTCCGGTGTGTCTTTCTTGTTTAGACATGTTAGAAGTATGTTTCTGGAGGTTCTTGGTGCATAAAACTCATGCTCGGAGCAGCTGGACGCTGCTCTGCACTTCAGCAGTCGCGACCTGCTGTACAGGGCGACTGGGTCTGTCATGCGACTGAGCCGTGCGACTAGGTGAGTCGTACGACTGAGTCATGCGACTGAGTCTATCGTACGACTAAGCTGTACGACTGGGTGAGTCGTACGACTGAGTCATGCGACTGAGTGTTGTATGCGATTGAGTCTATGCGATTGAGTCTACCAAGTATTCCTTTAACAACAATAACACTTTTACAGGACACATCGACTTAACACTTTACAATTAGTAACAAACAATTCCTAACACAAGTTCTTACCAAGTATTCCTTTAACAACAATAACACTTTTACCCAAACATCATCGACAATGGCAACGTTCCTAGTGCTTAGATCTACATAAGATCTATTGCGCGTGTATGTCTGCTTGTGTGTGCTACCCACGACCGAACCGAAACTGCCCGAACCTATTGAACATCATCCTGTACTTTATGCTTATTATTAATGCTTGTCAGTAACTGCCAATAGGTGTTTGACCGTTCATAGCATCCTACCGTTGGGAATATTCATCACACGTGCTTATCATCTGTTCTGTGAGTTTCGCGGCCCCTTTTTACGCTTATATACTTTTAAACATTTTCAAACTTGGGGGAAAGAACGCTCGCTTACTTAACACATTTTCAAGCATCTTCCTTAGTGGAAGTCTGCTGTAACTTCATGGTTACCTCATTATGCTTACTTGTTGGATGTTGACACATTGATGTTAAGGTCAATCAGATGTCAAGTAGCTAGTTTAGGCATCGTTCTAGGTATATCGTGGATGTGGTGGGAACGCTGCGGGGAACCCTATATATAAGCATCACCAGTATGCTAAGAAGGCGCTTAAACTGGGTTACGGGATGATCTGATTGACTAAGGCATAAAATGTTGAATGTGATTCTATGCTAAGTTGCTACTATGTGATATTACTTGATGCTAAGTGTTATGTGATGTCACCTGTAAATGCTACTTGTTTGGTGATACTATTTGGTTGTGTGGGACTTCTGTGTGGGACTTCTATGTGGGACTCCTGTGTGGGACTTCTGTGTGGATCTCTCAGTACAACCATTAATCCCGGTATTGGGACCTAAGGACTGGTTTGGTTGTAACCTATACGTATGCGCTATGTGTATCCTGCTACGTCATGTTTATTACTTGTTGGATGCCTTTAACTTGGATGCTCTCGGCTGTGTGGTTCTTCTGTGTGGTTCCTCTGTGTGTTTCCTCTAAGCCGATCATCCATTACAACCATTAATCCCGGTATTGGGACCTAAGGACTGGTTTGGTTGTAACCATTACGTATGCGCTGTGTGTATCTTGCTACGTCATGTTTAACTTGACACGTATGCGCTGTGTGTATCTTGCTACGTCAAGTTAAACCTACTATGCTATGGAAACTTTTTTATATAACCATTAATCCCGGTAAATGGACCTAAGGATTGGTTTGGTTATAAACTATACGTATGCGCTGTGTGGATCATGCTACGTCTTTTATAAACTAGTTAAACTTGGGAATTGTTTCTTTACAGCCATCAATCCCCGTGCGGGACCGACATTAGGTTTGGCTGTAGCTATTTATAACTGATAAAACCGCCTACACATAAATGTATTTGCGATAACTTTTATTAAACCTTCTTACCGATTTCTTTTAAACATTTTTATTTACTTAAAACCTGCGAAGCTCACCAACAATTATGTTGACCTTTTTGAGTGTTTCTTTTCAGGTGATCAAGGTAATTGAAGTTCTAGGAGCACTGCCTTTTAGAGGAGACCCTAGGACATATTTTGGAGAATTAAGCATTTGTATACATTAATCTTTGGAACATCTTGGTTGCTCAGACTTGTACATTGTACACTTGTTCCCGAGTTATGGGAATTTACATTTCAAGTTGTTATCAATGATTATGTGATCATTTTATGTTATGTATATGACTATGCTGTCGTGAACATTGATTATACACGACACAAGTCTCCAATTGTGTTCGGGTATCATCATGACACGCTTGTCATCATATTATTATTGCTACTCTATCCATACCATGTGTTATGACGATCCCGTCTAGCTCGCATTCCCCGTGTTTCCGCTATCAGCGGGGGTGTGACATCACACCCCAAGCATTTCCAATTCTAACTACACCAGTATCTAAATCTACTAAGAACACATAAGTCAAATAGCACACGCACATAATACTGATTAACTTTAAGAAAAGAAATACCTGATGGCACGTAGCTACTCGGGCTGACATCCCTTTTTCTATCCTATTTTCAGTTTAAGGTTAGGTTTATTTTGAAATCGTTTACCCATTTATCTTAAACTTTGGCTCTGATACCAACTTGTAAGACCCTGTTTCCGGGCACCTCACAGTTGGTGATTCATAGCACTAAAGATACACATAGTATGCATTTCATAAAACAATGCAGCGGAATTAATATCAAAAGTCATCCATTTAATTTAAAAAGTGTTGCTAAGCAATACACCCATAATTGTTATTAGTTATAAAAGATTGTTTAACTGCATTACAAAGCAACAAAATTATTAATCATGAACGGATGTCAGTCTTGCCCCGCCGAGTAGCTTTCCCAGTGTGCCATACTCAACAGTGCTTATCAGCCAACTGAAAGTGTATAAAAGTTAGCTTTGCTGAGTGAGTTCTAGTTTTAAAAGTATTAAAATACCTTGTATGTTGTATATATATGAAAATACTCTTTTTGTGGAAATACATCTCTTACTCTTGTATGTGAGCACACATTAATTATACAACAAGGTGATGTTCTCTTTCTTTATTGTATGCCTTGTTTATTTTGTACTCTTTTAACTTATCTTTCACTGTCTATGTGGACCAATGAGCAATACCCTAAACTATATGCGTGGAGAAACTGGTGCTGGGCCCCTTACGGTCTATGGTCTGAATTACTGTATATATGGCCGGCCCAGTCACCTAGGGCATGCTACAAAGGTCGGGGTAGCTAACCCGCATCACAGTTGAGCTAACAACAACAAGGTCGTGCACCTCCTATATACTTGCAAGACTTGTTAACTCTTTAATTAAGTTCCACTTCTCTTTATCATTACTCTTTCACTTTGTTTAAGATAATACTTGCATTTATGATCATATGCATACCACATAGGTCACATAATAATAATTACTATGATCATAAAAATAACTTATAATAATACAATTATAATAACAATTAAAAACCCTAAGTCAAACTTGGGTCAAATTCTAATGATTCTGTTCTGCTCAAAATTTAGAAAATACTGTGTTCTAGACGCATGAGCACTATGCAGGCGCATGAGGACTGTTCAGATGCATGGGCACTATTTTGGTGGTTCAACACTTAGGCGTATGGAACATCCCAGACGCATGGGCACTATTTGGACGTTTCATCACTTAGAAGTTTGGGCCATCCCAAACGCATGGGCACTATTCAGACGGTTGGTGCATACTTAGGCGTCTGAGTCAAATTATTAGACGCCTGGGCTACTATTCGGGCGGTTGGGCTTGCACTTAGAATTTTCTAAGGCTTTTCTAGACGGCTGGGGTACTGTTTAGACGGTTGGGCCCTGTTTAGACGTTTGGGCTTACCTAGCCTTTTCTAAGGCAATTTCAGACGGTTGGGGGTACTGTTTGGGTGGTTGGGCAACCTGTTCAGCATGTCTTAACATATTATCAATACCAATCATTTTCCTTACGTGTTCTAAGCTTAATAAAACTATTCTAAGTATAACTAACACATAATCACCATAGGAACATTATCATACATATATAAATGCCTACGGGTGTTCAAAAAGGAACTTTGTAAAACGGTTTTACATATATTTTCAGCCCCAAAATGTTTAAAACAAGTAAATATGGGTCTAGAACTCACCTTAGTTTGTTTTCGAGTTTGAACTCTTCTTTGAGCTTCCCAGACGTTTCTATCACCTAAAACCCACACACATATACAACACGAACACATAATCACATTTATAGGCACATAACCGAAACTAGAAACATCTAAAATATCCTAAAACTGAGAATTCTTACCAAAAATTCAAACTCTCCTTCTTCTTCTACTAACATCCGAGAATTCTCTGTTGTTTTCTCTCTCTAAAAATATCCGAATGTGGGTGTGAATAAGCAACATGGGCGGCCATGTTGATTTATTCACCAACTTTCAAACCTTTTGTCCTTTTGGACACTTTTAGCCCTTCAACTTGGGATTTATAGCTTTTCCTTCTTTTCCTTTACTTTTATTCTTTCTTTATATCTAAAAAAATAACCGGGTGTTACATCTTTATCTTACTATGATTTCTAACTATAAATGCTGCTGATCTATGAGGACTATCTGATTTTTTAATTAACCCTTGACTTATCATTTCAGGGTTTCTAAATTCTTCTTTATCTAGTGGACTATATTCTACATTAGCCGTTCTGATTGTAATATCTGGATTCTTTAATTTAAACTTACATACATATTCTATTTTGACTTTGTAATATCTTATCCTGTAAGTCCTATTTTTTCTTAATGTAAAATTATAGGATGATTAATACTTTTTGTATCATCTCTTCCTTTCTCTAATTCATGATTTAAAAATTCTGTTAAAAATTTTATAATTTCATTTTCTATAAAATTACTTCTTTTTTGTTGTTCTAAAAATTCTAAATTTTCTTGTCCACCATGCTTTCGTGTGATCTCTGATGAATTATTGTATCTTATTGTTGAAAACGTGTATATATGTTTGCTAAATGTGATATAAAAAATTTGTTATCGTAATAGCACCATTTAATCCTAATAAAACATTTAAGCCAATTACAAATCTTTTGACTTAATATATTGTGGATTTGTATTTACCCGTGGCATGTCGTATTTAATGCTATAAATTTTTGAAAAATCTAAAATTGAATTCCTATAGGATCCAGGTAATGTATTATAGAGATTAACCTATCTTGGACTGTCCTACTGACTAAGTTATATGGTAATATTTTATGATACTGTTCAGGGGCTAAACTATGTTATATTAAACTTTTCGTCGCTTCTGTATCTACTAATGCTATTAGCTCTATAAATTTGTTATTATCTAACCATAAACGACACTACACATTGATCATATTCACCGATCCTTGTGTTTGTATATATATCCATTCTTCTTTTGATTTTGTTAACATTTGACTCATTTCTTTTACCATTTGTATTTTTTCTTTTATTAGTTTTTCTATTTCATTTAACTTAATGTCTAAATTTTGTAATTTCAATGTATTTAGTTCTACTGCTAATTCTATCTTTTTTAAATTTTCAATATTTAAATCTGAATTAGTAATACTTGTTCCTGAGTTTGATGTATTTTCTACCTCAATATTATATTCTTTTTTAAGACAAATATAACATACTAGCTTTAATAAACTCGTGTATTGCACGTGTTGAATAAATAAAATAGTAGATTAATAAAATTTATTAATTATAAAATAATATTATAAGATATGATATGACCGAAATTACATATGAGAAATGACTATTACTAATAAAACAGTGATATTAACCTTTTACAATTTAGTTTTTTAAATTTTCTTTTAAAAAAATAAACATTTTGTTCTAAAACAAACCGTATAAAAATGTTATTTTTAAAAATTTTCTTATTATATCTGCCAATTAATTATTTTTGATTTTGAAAATTGAATTTTTAAAAATACCACTTTTAAAATATTTCATATTTTTAAAAAAGTTTTATGCTTTAGAAAATTTTATTATTTTATATTAAAATTATTTATTTAGAAATAACATTAATAAGTAGATCAATTTTTTCATTTATTAATGTAAAAGAATATTAAATAATATTATTAGTAATTAAGGTAATTATTTAAGATGAGAGAGATACGAAAAATTTTGATGAGGATGGTTGTGGTGCTGCCACGTGCCATTTCAAGTTACTATTTTATTATAGTATAAAGATTTCTCTGAAACATATGTCACATTGTGATTTTTTTCTATACTAGGATAATATCTACAATTATAACATTTTATATGATTATTACCTATTTTATGTTTCCAATCATGGTTACATACTTTAGTATTCATATCTGTATATGTTATTTTAGTAATTGATTTTTCATCTTCACTGTATATACTATAAATAGACTTATTATCTGAATCATCTGTTCTAATAGCTTCTATTTCATAATCATTTAGTTGTTCTACTAGACTTGCTTTTTTAATGTTTTTATTTTTATTCGGACATTTATTAGCCAAGTTCCTTTCATCATCACATACAAAACATTTGCATTTTCTTGTTTGGGGCTTCTTAACATATCTGTTTTTATTATTCCTTGTTTGAGTATTTTTATTTGTACGTAATACTTATGTTCTTTTTATCGTAGAACCTATAGGCCTGAGGTGTATAAATAACCGTTTTACAAAAGCCATATGCATTTCTTTTTAACTGTTCTTGTAAAGCTATCTCTTTAGATTTATCTTCTAGTATACCAAATGTATATGTTTTCCTATTCCTGGATTTTGTTCTCCGTATTATATTTTTCATGATTCGTGTATACTTTTTCCTAAATCTCCTGGTAATTATATATATATATATATATATATATATATATATATATACATATACATATAATATATGGAAGGGATCAAATGTTAACCCTTGTTTATTGCGATAACCCATTAACCCAACTAGTGGCCCACAGCAAGCCACGTCACCATTGTAACTTAGAGTTACAGTAATAAACTAGTGGTCCAAAACGAACGTTAAATTTTTAAAAAAAAAAATATAGCAAGACTATACTCAAATTAAAGATATTAAAACGATCTATTTAATAGTGTAATTTGTTTAAAAAATAAAGTCATACAAAAATGTTAAAAACGTTATAAAAAATAGTGGAGTTTTTTAAAAATAGAGGGAAAATCGTTACATCAGTGATGTAACGCGATGTAACGAACGAACCTTACCCTATATATACACACACACACACACACACACACATACACACACACACACATATATATATATATATATATATACACACACACACACACACACAAATATATATATATATATATCTATATACACACATATATATATATACACACATATATATATACAAATATATATATATATATATATGTGTGTGTGTGTGTGTTATATATGTACATATATATATATATATATATATATATATATATATATATATATATATATATATACATATATAGGATTAGGATCATTACAGAACCATTTTTTATTTTCAGAACCAAAAGAACCATTGACTTACATAAATGTAAATTATAAACCATTGGTTTACATATATGTAAGTTAAACCTGGTGATATTTAGTTGTTTTTTTATAGTTTATTGTTCATGTCTGATATACACATATGTAAAACAAGTCAAGTATTACCAGACTTAATATACATTTATGTAAATCAATGGTTCTGTAATTCTGAAAAATAAAAAGTGGTTCTGTAATGATCCTAACCCTACATATATATATATATATTATATTATATATACATATATATATATATATTATATATATACATATACATATACATATATATATATTATATATACATATATATCATATATATATCTTTATATATAATAAAAGAAAAGGATTTTGCCACTTGTCATCATATTAAACACCTTTGACACATGTCAAATTCTTAAACAAATATTATCACTTGTCATCATATTAAACACTCATTTAAACTCCAAAAATTTCTCTTAATTTGTTTCCCTAAAATAAAAAGTTTCTAAAGTTTGAAATAATATCATTTTTATTTTATATTCAAATAAATGTTAAAATAGAAACCATTATTTGTACAAACAAACAAACAAACATACCAAGTAAGTCCCACTCAAGAGCAGGGTCTGGGAGGGGTAGGTGGCGGCGAGTCTTTCCTCTATCTTGGGAGATAGAGAGACTGCTTCCGAAGAGACCCCCGACTCGGTAACGAAAACCAATAATATCGCAATCGCAAACATAAAGTAAGTCAGACAACACAAGGTTTAAATCACTTAAATACATAGAAAGCATGTACATCAAATAAGCGGGTAGAATCACGTATAAGGGCAGAAATAGGAAGACAGGTGGACCGCAACAGATCTACGTCTACCATTCCTACCCAAGATCTACATGTACCCTTCCTACCCACCGGTCTCGCTAGAAGTCGTTAATTTTAATTCTACGTCTCCACTCACTCCTATCCTCGATCATGTGCTCAGAGAGGTGCAAGTCTACCATATCTCGCCTAATTATTTCGTCCCAAGTCAACCTAGGTCGGCCTCTATTCCTCCTACCCTCTACGGTGATGTTCTCTACTGCTCTAACGGGTGCTACCATCGACCTTCGCTTTACGTGCCCAAACCATCTTAATCTTTCCTCTCTTATTTTATCTGTGATACACGCCACCTCCAGCCTCCGCCGAATCGCGTCGTTTCTTATTCTATCCAATCTTGTGTGTCCACACATCCCTCATAATTTATTTTGAGAAATAAAAAGCCATTTTATAATATATGTACAATGATTTTAAATCAAAATTATGGTAAATAGAATCTAATTTTCAAACATAATGTTAAAAGATTAGTTTTTCATAATTTAATTTATATACAATCACAATACAACTTAAGTTGGCATGTTTCTTCACATTTGCAGCTATGTTTGTTATAACATTTTATTAATTTTATGTTTTAATAAATTGTTGTCTTTTAAGTTATATATTGTCACATGACATACTCTTAAGAATATATTGTCAGGTGTCATTCATATAGCGAAAAATTGTTTAATTAAAATTTTACATCTCTTAAATTTCGCATCCTTATATATCATTCTTATATATTATGCTTATATATTAGAAGATTATTAATATTAGTTCTTAATTTCTAATTGTAAGTATTCGTTATTTTAGTTTTTTCAATCCGTGTAACACACGGGATGTCAGGCTAGTGTGTGTGTGTGTGTGTATATATATATATATATATATATATATATTATATTTCATTTCTTAATTTAGATAATAAATCATTACCAAAAAAATTGAAATTATTTAATATTCTTGCCATAAAAGATGTTTACCCTTATCCTATTATCCTAAACTAGGTTTAGTAAACCCGTGTATTACACGGTTTGAATAAATAAAATATTAATATAATAGAATTTATTAATTATACAATGATATTATAAAATATGATATGAATGAAATTACGTATGAGAAATGACTATAACTAATAAAACAGTGATATCAACTTTTTAAAATTTTATTTTTAGTTTTTTTTCAAAAAAAATAATCATTTTATTCTAAAACAAACCATATAAAAATGTCATTTTAAAATTTTTCTTATTATATCTCCCAAATTAATTATTTTTGGTTTTAAAAAAATTGAATTTTTAAAATACCACTTTTAAAATATTTGTATTTTTAAAGAAGTTATGCTTTAGAAAATTATTATTTTATAAAAAAATTGTTTATTTAGAAATAACATTAATAAATAGATCTCTTTTTAAATTTATTAAATATAAAGAATATTAAATAATATTATTAGTAATTAAGGTAATTATTTAAGATGAGAGAGAGGCGGGAAAATTTTGATGAGGATGATTGTGGTGCTGCCACGTGTCACTTTAAGTTACTTTTTTATTATATTATAAAGATAAAGATAAAGATGTGATGGCTTTAAGAATCATGCGTCAAACTAAAATGGAATGAAATACACAAGAAAAGCAAGGCAATTGTTTCCGGTACTGAATAATTTACAAACCCACCAAATTATAATCACAATTACTAGAAGATTAACATGTTACATTAACTAAAAACAAACCTTTTTAACATAGTATTTTTCGACATCATCTTTAAACTTTACATTTGAGCCTCCGAGGTCTTCTGGTGCTTCTTCGCGCTTTGTTTAGCTTGATGCTGAGACCAGTAGGCGTGTGCAGCCAGTACTCGGTCTAGAAGATCCTGGGGCACCGGCTCTCCCCTCCTTTGTTGGGGCGAGATACTTGCTGTGTGAACCAATGTTTTCCATTTATCCTGAAATCAAGATGTGACTTATAATCAACGAATGAGTCAGTTTGGATAATGTTTTATCTCTAACAGGTAAGACGGGTTTAATAAAAAAAAACTAAAAAAGAAACAAGTCAACATTTCCCAAAGTGAAAGTTTAATGCATAAATCTCCAAATCTTTTGATTCAAAAAGCATAGTTTTAATTTAAATAATAGACCTCATCTTATCATATTGGCATACTAATTGCATATTAATAAATTTAAATTTTGGTCAATAAAGCGTTCTAGCCAACCTGACTTGACCCGACCCGACCCGTTATATATCATCATGTACAATGTTGATGTGTTACCTTTAAGTCCACATAAGTTCGATGGTTTGCATCATCAAAAGCGCGCATTTTAACATCACGCCATCTGCAGAATGTTATACAAAGAGTTCTTAGAACTTGGAACCATGGTTTACTATACAGTACAAGTATTCTGATTATAATATTCACACCTTCCGGCTCCAAGGGTTTCAACCGCTTCGACAAGTGCTTCTACTTCTGATACAGAAAATGGCCTCCTAGTTCTCCTCTGTGAAAACTCATATATTTTGGTTTGTTTTTCACTCAGAGGGACAACCGATAGGACCTCAGCATCCAGCGCTGGAACAAGGACAAGAGATTTGGAATCTTCCACCTGTTCTTTTGTTGTAACATCAGCTGTGGAAGTCGTACTTACTTCATTCTTTTCAACATGGTTTTCCATATTAGTCACTGGAAATGGAGCCTCAGGGGAAGAATTTGAAAAGTGCTCACCGATATTAGGACTAGGAGACCTAACAGTAAGACCGAGAATATAATGTTAATTAAACTTCCATTCTTATCTAGTTTTTGAAGTAATAGAAAAACATATAGACCCTGTCGGAAAAAATCAACTTCTTTCCTCGTAACATTTACAGATTACCTTGAATCAGAACTTTATATGGTTAACGGGCTCTTATAACCAATATAAACTTATAAGTTCATGAGTGAAACAAAGATGGTCGGTCACCAAAACAAATATCAGACGAAAGTTGGTTACTTTTCTACGCACTAACCATGTAAATGTGTTTATGGATATCAAGATAAACCACATAGCATGTAGTACCTGGATAGTTGCTGCTGCATGTTGCGTGATGGAGTTTCATTTTGAACAAGAAACCGAGAAGCTTCAGGTAAACTAGGCTCCAATGTGAATCCTAAAGTTTCAAGGTTACCATTTTGGGAAATCCCAGATTGTTGGAGCGTTCTGTTGTCGTCTCGAACTTTCTTTCCTTGAACAAGTACCCCTACGCCTAATTTACCATGTAGAATAGCCGTGACAGCTTCCATCACACTCCTCTATGTAATGCAATTATCAAATCAGTTTAACCAATCAAGAAACACATTTCATATCAATATTCCACAGATGCCATTTTATTTCTAGAATATACCTTCAGTGAGCCTACAGTTGCAGTTTCAGGCACCTCAACATACAGTTCGGGAACTTTGAAGGATTTTATGCTCAATTTCACTAAATTAGATGCGCTTTCACTACTTGCCTTCTTAATATATGACCTTCTTGAGCTTTGATGAATCAGTTTCCTCCTTTTAGATATAGCATCTGCTTGAAACTGTTCTCTCATGTATATATTTTTTCTTTTATGGTAAAAAGATTTACCTCCACCACCTAACAATATCAATCAAAGAAAAACGGTCATATATCTTCAATTCCATTAAAGAACTACAAAGATATTGTTTACTATGGATACTCCACTTACTAGTATTGTTTGGGGGTTCATAATCTTTCAACTTTCGAGTGACTTTCCAGTATCTAGAAGGCATCATTTTCCTCATTCGTTTGTATCTGGCACGTGATTGTGACCTAAACACCCTTAGTCTGGTGATACTGTGGTTGTTATACCTAAAATGCTTTTCATCATCATCTCTAGTATTTATATCTACATTTCCCCTACTCCTTGGAAAACAAGCACTATGAAAAGGATCTTTATAAAAGGATAGATGTACACTACTAGAAGACTTCTTTGGTACACTGGTATTCACACATGGTTCTAAATGGTCCTTCAAATTGTAGGTCTCGAATGAAGTCAACCCTACGCTTTGTTTCTCTGTGGCTTTGGGGTGTATGTCAGCAATACTATCACCAAAGTTAACATTACCTAAATTACCAGGTTTGTTTTCAACGGTTTCAATTATCAAATTACTGTTGACTTTCTTCGGGAAATCAGCATTTGTAACAATAGAAGCATGATCTGAACCAGATTCATTCTCAGAATGTGTGAATTCCTTTAAAGGAGGGTCTAGATTAATAGGTTGAGCAACAAGCTCACTCTCTGCACCGCTAGCTAGATCATGATGCTCTGATACTACGGGTTTGACTTTGACTTCAAGTAGTGCATTTTTGGCAGCTTCTTCAGGAATGGAAATTTGACTAGAAGTAGAACTTTCACTCTCCTGTTCCTGTAATAACTTGTCGGCTACATCTGCTAATAACTCAAACGCACAAATTACACCATCTTCTGATGATTTGTTACGTACGTTCCTCCTCTAAAGAAACAAATAACACATTTCAGTACAAATTAACATTTCTCGAATCAAAATGAACTTAAGTTTACACTAACCCTCACGGATCTAGGAGCTTTAGGTATCACAGGGGCCAGTAAATCACGAAATCCTCCATAATATATCCTCTTCTTCAACACCATATCTTACGCGCGCATGCTAAGTACAAGATCATCAACCAAATAAACCACAAACTGCTCCTGCTATATTATCAAACAAAAGATTCAGAATCAAGAAACCAAACAACTACTTGAATAGAAATGTTCTAAGAGCCACATGATCATGAGTGCCAACAAACACAAATTACCATTTATGAACTGCACAAATTCGATATCGCTGTATATGTAAATGATATCCATTCAAAAGGGGAAACGTTACTTATTTAAGGCAGACATTATGTGAAAAACACCATCTGGCATCAAGAAGTTAACCATCAAGTTTAACTAACTAACCAACAAATTCTATGACCATCTACATCTGCATCATGAAATTTGATCTCATCGTGGTTACACATCAATAAAGTTTACAATCACATCGCAAAAACACATAAATTCAACGCGATCATACGAAAAAAGCTGCAAATTACACGAATTCGATCCGATCTTCGTACAATTCAGAGAATTACGGAACAAAAGAGGAGGTTTAGCTTAAACCCCACGAAGATCGGACCATATCTCGGCTAAAAACCCAAATTACACCTAAAGAAACATCGATTTACAAGCGAAAACAAATGAAGCATAATCAACAGCAAGATTAAGCGAAAGATTACAGAGATCAGGGTCAAATTACGGGTCTGAAGGAGAATTTAAAGATTCGTATGCTACACGAAACTATACTGTTGGATTTCGATGATTACCTGGGTGATTTTGAAGGGAGAAGAAGCAAAAGTAATGATTTTTAGAGAATTATGATGCAAAAAATGATGAACCACATTCAAGAAATGTAGAATTGGATTTGGGTTGGAATGGTTTAAACCCCTGATGTTTATTTTGGGATGTGGTTTTGAAGTCATGTACCATAGATTCCGATGATGGGTGTGTTTTAGTTAAAGGGGTAAATAGGTAAATTTCAAGGGTAGGTGGTCATGGTACTAGAACATTTTGAATTCAACAAAAATAGGTGATACATTCTTAATAAAATTAGTTAGGTGTTCGATAACTTTATAAAATAGTAAATAATTATTAGGTGTCACTCAGTTTTTATTTTTAATATAAATTAAAAGTCTTAACATGTTTTTAGCATGTTATACTTTTTGTTTCAATTAGAAAATATTTGTTTCTATCTTTTGATGCTGATATGGAACGTTGACGTAAATTTTAGGTACTTTTTTTTCATAATTAACATGTTTTTTATTTTTTAATATAATTTTATATATTACAAATTCTGACCACCACGTCTTCTCCATCGTTACTTACTTGACATAAGAAAATTTAATGACGACTCGATTTGATCATTTGATGGTCCAATTTAAGAAAAATAGGCATGATTAACTAAATTATAACACTTTTAAAACTTGGTTACTATTCTGTGATATTTTCTATTCTTTTTAATAACCGAGTTTTGTGTTTGGTGAGGTTGGATTTCCCTCTTACCACTGGTTCTCAATCTTCGAATTGTATAACTACTCAGGGTCAAATTAAGCTCAACACTAGTAAAGTTAGGGCTTTAGGTTCTTAATTTTAAAGGGTCTTTAAATTTTATATAATGTGTTTATATGTGTAGCTAAACACTTTATTAATTTAGTTGAGCTTCCAATCCAATGAAAATTTACCCGTTCTCCCCTTAAGAGCATTTACAATTCATTTCCTAAATTGATGCGAGTGTATTTTATATGTTATATGGAATGGTTATAAGTGGTTATTAGTGAAGGATAGAGAAAATTTACTGTTCATGTGTATCTTTGAGAAACATTATTTAAAACCCTAGAATGTTTTTAGAAAAAATAATGATAAAGGTATAAAATGTATTATTTAATTGAAAAGAAAAAAGAATAAATAGTGAATTTTCGTACAATTATATAGATGGGAATGAGGAATAGTTTATGAATGCTCTAAGATATTATAAATTAATATAAAATACATATAGCTATGATTTGTTTTATTAACCCGCAATTTTGAACACAGATTAGCGGTTCTCAAAGTCAGATTCTTTTTACCGATTCTAGATTCTAATTTTTTAGTTTTAATCTTGATTTGTGTTATTCGATCGTACTATACTATTGTTGCCTCTCTTGATTTAATTCTCTAGTTAGTTTTATATTTTAATTTACAAGTCATATAGTATTTAATCACTTGCATAGTGAATTAGTTTTTAAATCTAGTGTTTGAGTATTTACAAAGTTGTTTTTGTTGTTTAGTGAATTAGATTTGAATATAGTGAATTAGTCTGCATTTATTTATTTGGTCTATATATTAAAATATTACTTATTTAGTAGAAGTTTGCATTCGCATCTATCATATATAAGTGTAATGTCGACTAGAAAGTATGAAAGTGGTAATATGAAAACGGAAAAGAAGCAAAAAAGAAGGAGCCGATATGGAATTAGAAAAAGAGTCTTTGCTCAAATTACCAAAAAAATAATAAATTTGAACTCTGCCAATTATAAACGTTTTAGTTTATTATTTTCGGTCCCAACCTGGATAAAGAAGAAGGATTTATTATGTTAACCTCGGAAAAGGGCCCCATTTATTTGGTTCACTTAGGGCCTCTAAAATCGTTAAGACATTCTTTTAACTAGTAGTAGCTTTTTGTGTATTCTATATTATACTTTTTTTAATTATACAATAAGACCTTCTAAAGAAGCTTTTGTTTCTAAGTTCAGCGCAGACTCTACAACTTTAACATGATACCTTGGGATGTCTAGAAAAAACTAATCTAAATGATTTAGAAGAAATTTACATGATTCAAACTGCTTTTATGTCCAGGACGACGAAAATTTCACCGGTAAGAATTAGTTGAAACTTCACCATGCATGTGGACTTAGCGAAGATGATCATGATGAATAGCTTTGACAAGCTTAAAGCTAAATGCTATAACTAGTAGAGGCCACTTCATTTTGCCTCACAATGTAGAGAACCAAATATTGCTCCACATGCTTGTTCGCACCCTTATACAGCTAATGAAAGGATTCCATAACACATAAGATAAATCATTGGTGTAGCTTATGATTGGAGCTTCATGAATGAAGAAGATGCACATTTTTTCACATGGCAAGTGGAAACTCATATTCGTTGGTCTCTTGAATGTAATGAGAGTCTCTCTTGTAATGTAATGAGAGTCTCTCTTGTGAGAGCTGAGTATATCTCACATTTTTCTAGCAGTGTTATGCTAATTAATGGATGAAGAGAATAATCATATGAGGTTAAGATAAAAGTGAAGCAACAAGCAATCAAATAAAATGACGAGAAACTAAAGTTTCTTTTAGTAGATATATTTGCTTTACAAGAAGAACTATCTAAACAACAAAGTTGATTTGGGAAAATACTAAAACCACAAAACAAACCTTGTAAGGGGATATGGTATGGGGATTGGGAAATGCATGCGAAAAACTGGCCCCCAATACGAACACCACATCCTCAGACCTAGGGTTTTTTATGCTTATGGCCGGTGAATTTTCACTGGTTACCTACTTCCAAACAATGATCACACACATCGAAGAAAACGAGAAACAAGGAAAAAACTAGAACGACACCATATAAAACCGGGAAAACCAGGAAAAAACGAGAAAAATAGGAAAAGCTGATGTGGCGCTGATACGAGAAAAAACTGGGAAAATATGATGGTTGTCAATGGCCTAATGATCCACATAATTCTAAAAAGATCTTTCCTTTAAAGAATCAAGAAGGGTTTTATTTGTTGTAAAGAAAATCACGATGCTATTAGGTAGGGCACTGTTTCCAGGAGGTCTTACAATTGTGCTTCATAATAGAACGTAGTTCTTAAATCAAACTTTTATTCATCATAACTAATAATAGTAGAATATTAAAACTATATTTATGTCTTAGTTATTAGATCCTCATTAAATGCTTTTACTATATACATAAACTAGTGTCCTAGGATGCCAGTCGTAAAAGATGTCGGGTAGCCTCTAAATCCATGCCAAATTGTCATCTTTATCATCATTTACCTGTCATTCTATCAAACTGATATGATACAAAAAGTTAGCATTGTTGAGTTGGTTTTAAATTTTCTTTAACAAAATAACTTATCATAGCTCTAACTTTTACTATAACTATTACTTTAGCTTTAAATATATTTCTTTATTATACTTTAACTATGCTTCACTTTTATCATACTTTATCATGTATGAGCTTTTCATTATTTTATTTATACTCTAGTTTCACTTGTTCATAAATCCTTCTTTCGTGATTATACCATAGCTCGATTATACTTTGACCTTTCACAACAATTGATTACATTATTAACCATTGTGACATAATACATCATCCCATAATAAGATCAGAGCATAATCTCAACATGGACACATCACTTATATCCTTGTTAGGAAGGTCATACATCTAAACTATGCGTAAATCAGTTATAGATGTGTAAATGAGTTACGAATTCGATGTGCATCTTAATTGGCTAAGGTCATTTCACTTATGGAGGTCAAGTGCCCGCCGCCAAGGGTAGGGAAAATACGGAGGCTATGGACAAGTATTAAGGCTTTTCACTCAGTTGTAGGGTAACAAACTCCAAAATCTATCCACGTGTTCTATGATATAGAGGCCTTAAATTTTTGTGAATCGACCAATGATGATTAGATACGAATGTTACAATAGTTATGGGGGCTTCATATAATTACCAAGTTTACATTCTAATTTTGATAAGGCTAAGTGCAGCCACTTGCAGAGTTAAAGCCCATATACGGAGGCAAGGACACTAACGAAGGCTGTAAGGTTAGGGTTCTTTATGTAATAAGTGCCATACATGCAAATAAAATGCTATAAACATAAACCTTCATCATATCATAAATCAGGCTACTTCCATTAATGTAAAACTTTTTGGATCTATGTAGAAAACATGTTATGTATGCATTGTTGGGTTTGTTGGACCTTTATCAAACTAGTTTAACCATTTAAAATATGAAAACGCAGCGGATAAATGCCTTAATATGTTCATTTGTAATCTGAAAAATAAGGTTTATTTCATAACAACAACAAACCCAAGAACATAAATATCATTCATATGTGTTTGAACTAGCTATCAACAACAAATAACAACCAAAAGAAACCGTGGAACTACCTTCCAAGGCTGCCCAAAACGTTGATGAACTACCTTCCAAAAGGCTGCTGAAAAACGAGATTTGGATGAAGATGGGGCTGCTCTTGAATGACCAAAACATCAAGGTAGATGTCCTTAAGCTTCCATACCCACAAGCATGATGCAAAACACCTTTCTTGCTAGGATTTATGCACCAAAATCACAAGAACCATGCTGCAGGAAACCGATTTCCAGCCATTGTTTTCTTCCCTTTTGAGAGAAAATGTGTCTTGCATGTATGAGAGAGAGAAGTAAATTGGAGAGAATGGTGTGTATGTTCTCAAGAAGAAAATGTCATCAATTAAACAAAGGCCTTGGACCCCTCAAAGGGGGCGTCCGAAACTCAAAAAAGTTTAGGGTTTTCCCCCCAAAACCACTAATACATTTGTTTAATCAATTACATTTATAAGTTATCTAATTAACCTTTTAATTATATAACTTACACACACACTTTGTCATTATTTGATGTTATTTAACAAACTTAAATAACATTACAAATAATGTCCATGAACAAAATATCCTTATAAGTTATTCTTTCTCACATACAATTTATTTAGAAAACCCATTTTCTAAATTGTTGTAATGATTTAATTGCATGATCATATCATCAATTAAATACATATTGGTGTTTGCTAAACTTGTTATTGGGTATGACCCGACATGGATCATCACGTACTAACCACATCAATATTCTGTGTCTTGGGCATAAAGAATCCAACAATCTCCCACTTGCACAAGATTCATAGAAGATTGATGCAAGCAGTAAATACCGCCTAACAACGGTTTACTACCCTTAATGCGCATGACTTAGAAGCCATTCAATAAGATCATCCCCTTCAAGCATCCAACTTGAAATGATTTAGGTGAATCAATCATTTATCCTTTTGTTACAGATGTCATGTTAAATTCAAGGACATAGAATGATCATTCCTTGTTGATTTAACTTAATCAGGCCTTAGACATCTTGCTCTCAACGGATAAGAGGAACAAATTCCATCTTGACTACATACGTTTATCACAATCACCTTATGTCATACCTAAACATAGCCTTATGCACTGACCATTATTTCAGAACAGCGAAGAACTAGCTCAAGGTATAACACTTGGTGAATATCAAAACCCAATATGTATCTCAGGTCGAAGGATACCAAATGATATTCGCCTTTACTCAAATTTACTTATGATCAATGTAGAAGATTCCATGTAGTAAAATTGAGATGCGGGTCAGTCCAATATTTGTATCCCATAAATATCTATGAACCTTGGTAATAACCAATTGCTCTATATTCATACCTTATGAATATCCACCAATCCAAGTTCATAATAGTCTTACGTTCATATTTGCTCCCACAAATATGACCGACTACGGACATTTAGAATAATAAACATATTCATGGATGTAAACATGCTAAAAGGAACATAACTCAAAATATCATAAATATATAGATGAGTTAAATATTACAATTGTTCCATATTTATACTAAACAGATCAATTCCAATCACTAGAATATCGAAGTCCTAAGGCACAAGTATGACTTTCATGCTTTGCCTTTTCAAGGAGCTTCGCGAGTGGATCTGTAATGTTTTGATCAAAGTGAACTTTGCGAATACATATCTTGCCCTTTTCAACTTCATCCCTTATGTAGTTGAATCTCCGCTTATTGTGCCTAATCTTTTGATGTGCACGGGGTTCCTTGATTTGAGCAATCGCACCCTAGTTATCACAAAAGATTTCTAAGGGGTCTTGAATGGTAGAGACCACCCTTAGATCGGTGATAAACTTCTTTATTCATGCAGCTTCCCAAGCTGCTAATGAGGCGGCTATGTATTCGTATTCTGTAGTGGATAATGCTGCCCTACTCATAATGGAGACATATCCCGATTGTGATCGAGAATCATCTCGATCAGTTTGGAAACTTGCATCCGTGTAACCTTTTACAACGAGTTCGTCTTCATCAGATCCGTATATTAGAAACATGTCCTTAGTCTTCCTAAGGTATTTTATATACTTTTAATAGCCATCCAATGGCTATTACCTAGATTCTGCTGATATCTGCTTGTCATGCTTAACGCGCATGACACGTCCGATCTAGTGCATATCATCGCATACATGATGGTTCCTATAGCAGACGCATATGGGATGTCCTTCATACGATCTTGTTCATCATTTGAGCTTGGACATTGAGATGCACTCAATATTGTCCCTCTTTGAATAGGTAGTATACCTTTCTTAGAGTTTTCCATCTTGAACCTTTTCAAGATTTTATCAATGTATGCACTTTGGTTTAGACTTATCAACCGCCTCGATCTATCCCTATAGATCTTTATTCCCAAAATATAGGCGGTCTTCACCGAGATCTTTTATGGAAAAACAATTTCCAAGCCAGGTTTTAACACCTTCCATGGTTGGAATATCATTTCCAAATAGTAGTATATCATTAACATACAATACTAAGAATGTGATTACACTCCCACTATCCCTTTTATACACACAAGCCTCGTCAGCGTTCTTGATGAAACCAAATTTCTTGATCTCTTCATCAAAATGTTGATTCCAACTTCTCGACGCTTGTTTCAATCCATAGATTGATCTATTTAACTTGCATACTTTATTAGGATGCTTTGGATCGACAAAACCTTCAGGCTGAACCATATGGACAGTCTCTTTGAGATGTCCATTAAGAAAAGCGGTTTTGACGTCCATTTGCCAAATCTCATAATCATAATGAGCAGCAATGGCAAACAATATCCTAATAGACTTTAGCATTGCCACAGGCGAGAAGGTTTCATCATATTTAGCCCTCTTGAGTTTGAGTGAAACCTTTTGCCATAAGTATTGCCTTGTAAGTATCCAAGTTTCCATGCATATCTGTTTTCTTCTTGAAAGCCACTTGCATCCAACCAGTTTGGAGTTAAGTGGAGGGTCAACCAGTTCCCAAACTTGGTTGTCATACATGGATTGCATCTCTATTTGTCACAATCCGAATTGGACATTGCATCATGGTATGTAGTTGGCTCATCGGAGTCAACCACGTAGCATCCATCTATGAAAAATCCATATCTTCCAGTTGGAATGCTAACTTTACCAGATCTGCGAATGTTTTGTGTGTATTGATCAACCTCTTGATCATTATTAACAACCTCCCGTTGATTGCTAGTGTCAACCAAACGTGTATCGGGTTGTGGATCTTGATCCTCATCAAATTCCACTATTCTATACGTCATTCCTTCCATAAGAAACTTAGCTTCCAAGAACTCTGCCTTTCGAGCAATAAATACCTTTTGCTCTGTTGGATCAAAGAAGTAGTATCCTATACAGTCTTTGGGATATCCAACAAATATACACATAGTGGATCGACTTTCAAATCTGTTTTGGGTGTTAAGCTTAACATAAGCTTCACAACCCCATGCCTTTAAATATGATAGCGATGGAACTCTTCCATACCACATTTCAAAAGGTGTCGAATCCACTTTCTTGGTTGGGCCATATTCAAAATACGAGCCGCGGAGAGTATTGCGAAACCCCAAAATGATAGAGGTAGTGAGCTTATGGCCATCATTGATCGAACCATATCCAATAGGGTTCAGTTTCTCCTTTCAGACACACCATTATATTGTGGTGTTCCGGGAGGAGTGAGTTGTGAGACAATCCTACAACTTCTTAGATAATCCTGAAAAGCCTCATTTAGGTATTCACCTCCTCGATCTAAACAGAGAACTTTGATAGTTCTATCGAGTCGATTTTCTACTTCATTCTTGAAGATTTTGAACATTTCAAAAGCTTCATGTTTATGTGTCATCAAGTACATATAACCATAGCAACTGTAATCGTCGGTAAAGGTAATGAAGTATCTTTCACTATTCCTTGTCATTGTCTTAAAAGGACTACATGCATCCAAATGTATGATTCCTAATAAGTCTTTTGCCCTCTCGTTAGTACCACTAAAGGGCGACTTGGTCATCTTACCTTGTAAACAAGATTCACACTTATCAAATGAATAATATTCATTTGTTTTCAAAAGTCCATTCTTTTGAAGTGTTTGAATCTGATTCTTGTTTATGTAACCAAGATGACAATGCCAAAGATAAGAATCACTTAAACCCATTTTAAGTTTCTTGGTGCATGATCAGTATAATGTGTTTTATAGGATGAATCATCATGAACCAATTCATAAATACCATTAAAAGGCATAGCGTTGAAATAATATACATCATCCATATAAACATAAATACCATCGTTTACAAACTTTAAATCATAACCATATTGATTTAAAAGGGAAACTGAAATTATGTTCCTAGTCAAACTAGGAGCATACAAAATGTTTTGAAAAACAACTTCCAAACCATTTGAAAGTTTCAAAACATAGTCTCCTTTCTTAAAGTGCTTATTTCTTTTGAATCCTTGCAACAGATTGCAAATGTGAGTTCCACACCCGGTATCCAATACCCATGTGTTTGAAGAAATAACATTTAAGTCAATATGGATCATGAAAGTTGTACTCGAGGTCTGCCCAGCATCCCTCTTTGAGATAGGTTGGACAATTCCCTTTCCAATGTCCTATCTCACCACACTCAAAGCATGGATCGTTTTCTGTTACCTTAGGCTTCATAAGCTTAGGTTTTGGAGGTCCTGTTTTAACCTTCCCTTTCCTTTTGCATTTGATGTGCCTCTTTTCCTTTGGCAACATTTGCCTTGGGATCAGGAATGGCGTTTTCCCATTGCCTCCCTCATTGATCTTAGAGAACAGGTAGAACCTTTCTACCCATCCCCACCTCAGCTGTTTTGAGCATTGCGTGAAGCTCACCAATGCTCTTGTCCCATCCGTTCATATTGTAATTCATTATGAACGTCTCAAACTTTTAGTTAGGCCATTAAGGATCAAATCCGTTGCTAACTCCTTTGAGACAGGACAGTTAAGCCTCTCGAGGCGATCAATGTGGCTTTTCATCTTAAGTACATAAGATGATACCGATTGGGTTTCTTCCATATGACACGCATGAAGCGCTCGAACTGTTTCGAATCGCTCTACCCTAGCTCGTTGAAGGAACATTTCCTTCAATTGGGTAATCATGTCATATGCCCCATAATGCTCCAAGTCCTTTTGGAGTTCGGGAAATATAGTTCCCAACATGAGGCAGGATACCTGCATGGAATCCTTAGTATACTGAATCCAATCGTTATAGGCCTCAACATCCTCGGGGTCGGGTTGATCAGGAATAGGATCGTCAAGGACATAGGTCCTTTTCTCTTGCTTGAGAACAATTCTCAAGTTTTGAAACCAGTCCATAAAGTTGGTATGGTTCAGACGATCCCTCTCTAAAATAGTTCTCAGTGATAGGGTATAGACGGTCGGGGTGGTAGCATTATTGTTTGTGGCCATTCTACAAAATTTACAAAGTTTTTATTAGTATTTCTGAAAAATTTCATTTTAATTATTAATACCCTTTATCCCATTATTTAAATCAACAAGGTAGTCAACATTTGACAATT